>DVXP01004152.1:0-10617 GCA_018235645.1 Junonia grisea
ACTAGTTGGACGTTTAGTGCCGAACGTTCGGCCTAGTCATTCAATTGGATAGCGGATTCAACAAGATGACTGCGACAAGTATATAAGGTCAGGCAAAGCGATTTATAGGAATAAACCTCGTTTCAAATGAAAACGACTGCAACCACAGTGACTAGGATTCCTATAAGTGTAAATCCCCTATCGAAATAACCCACAAACGTAGAATTAGTTTTATTAACATGTTAAAAGAGTATGAGAAAGGGAAAATTATATTGTTTTTTGAATTTATTGCGTTTATGATTGAAAGTAACTCGTTTATATAAATAACGATTGCACAACTCGTTTTAAATGTTTTGATTATGTAAACACGATTCGGAAAACCCTAAGGAAAAGCCCGTTGTATGAAGGTCAGGCCAATTGCATCAATCAGGATTCTATTTATACGTAGAAAGAAGTAGAAGCTCTTTCTACAATACTTCAAATATCGTCTGCAAATTCTTATTAAAATTTTATTTATCACTAGTTCACAGATCTTTTTATTGTAAGCAAGTTGAGAGCAAATTTTAAAATTTAAATATTAATTAAATAACAGGAAGTTAATATCAAACACGGTCACTTAGTATTTTACCTAAACACGGTATTTGGAACAAGTTTTATTACAAAAAATGTATAATGTCGTATGTATTAACGTGTGACATTTTTTACTATATATAATTAAAAACTGATTTTAATTAAGTCTTATAATTATGTTAGATTTTAAAATTAAATATATTAACTTAATTGCATCTATTCACAGAACACTCGCTTATTAATAAGATCAGTAAATTATTGTAATACTAATATATTATAATTAAATCATTGAAATCGCTTTGCTTGTATTAAAGTTCCTCGAAGCTTTCCATTCTCGTGTGAAAGATGATATTTTCTTTTCATTATGTGTAACCTTTACTTAAGTGTATTCTATGAACAATGTTTTCCAACTTCTATGGGACGTTGGTTCATAATAAAACGTCTAGTAAGAATAGGCATTTCCATATAAAGCAGTTTAGCCATAAAATCCATTATATTAAATTTTCTTTCTCTCGTTTTACCTATAAACTAAGGACTTGTACGTTTATGAAAATAAAATAATCTTAAGGCCATATAGAAGGTCTTTGAACACTAAAATCGAAGTGTTACGTCTGAGAATCTCGCTTTTCTTGTTGTGATTTAGCTTGGTGTGTTTTGATTACGCTAATATACCTGGATTAAAATTCAATATAACGGAGGTGGGAAAGTCAATATTCTACTACACCGTGGCTCCGCAATCCGCACCTAATTTCAATGCTAATTCTAGTACCTATTGTTCTGAGGACACCTAGCGCGCTTCTTAGTATTAATGTACATAAAATTAAATAGATTTTATACACACAATTATATTAAAGTATGTTTTAGGTTTGTTCGCTATACTCGTGTATACGTATATCCATTGTACGGTGTTGGATGCACGAATGATTTGTGGCTGGATCCTGACTGCAACCCGACACTCGGGTCAAAGACCGGTTCGCCTTTCGGAAATATTCGCAAGATGCATGGCCGGACGAGACGCAATGACCTCATCGGCGGTTTTTTTTTACTTCTTTTATCTTTTTGTATTATTAATTTTGTAAAAGAAAACCGATTGTGCCCGTTGTCGAAACGGCTTCGCAAGATTTATTCGAAATTCTTATTGAAGGATATACTCGTATGTATAATGTATGCTTTAAACTTCAAAATAGTTGTTGAATAATTTAAAATATGTCTCATTTTGTCTTTATTCTTCCATCTAACAGCACAGTTAATCACATTGCTTTGTGACTGAGTACTTACGACAATGTCGACAATAGGCCAAGGGGTCAGAACGACCTTAAAGGCTACAAGTAAACCCTTCTACTGATAAACTCTTGACATTTAATTTATTACTTAGAAGAGTTAGAAGAAAATATATTTACATTAAATGATTTCTTACAAAATTTATTCGGTTTTAGGTAAGTATTTAATTATTTCCTGAACTAAAACATCGTTACACTTTTTTACTAGTTCTGTACATTTTATCACGACGATAACGCTTAATCCCTCTGAATCAGTAAATGTTAGTCGAGTAAAATAATGTGATAAATAATTACGTGATGTGAATGTCATAAAGAATATCTTTTCAGAAAAAGCACAAGTAAAATAATAATTACTAATATAATTTTAAAGGTAGGTATTACTAATTGACTGTGCTACAATGATTATACATATTTCTTTTCCCACAAAATATCAAGGAAAAACATCATACTCTGACAGACTAATTTCAAAATAATTGCCGTCGAGTTACTGGAGACGTCTCACGTCATGAACATTTGCACCGAGATACAAAAAACTTCGGATCGGAGCCTACAAAGTGCACCGCACTGCGTCTGCTTTCGACTTTTTATTCTTTTCCCCCCTTACTCTGCTACAATGTTATGGATTTCCGCTGGCAAAACCGCGTGCGTGCACCACAACTCGTTTCAATAATTTTTCTTCGAATCTGCGCTCTTGCGGAAAAATAATGGCCAGCGAGTGACACACAGTTATGTTGAATTGTTACTTACGTCCTACCTTACAATAGAAGTTCCACTTATTAATGGTATCTGTATTTTTTTTTCAAATTGTGTCTACTTGTTTACTGAATATAAATTTCAATTCTTAATTTTATAATTGGTCATTGTCATGTTTTGAATCAATTGCGAAGCGCAGTTGCAAAAGCTATTGTCAAGGTATTAAAATAATTAGCAACGATCTCCCAGGGATCGCCGTAAACACACGCACACTTTTAACTTTTTCTCAGAAGCATATTGTTAACTATGTACGAAATGTTTTGAAATGAGAACAAAATATGTAGAACGATTTGAAAGTACCATCAGCGTTAAAATGTTCCAAGATAATGTTTCACGGTACAGTTATACTCGCGAGTGTATCTTCGCAAATAAGCGGATATTACCGGTGTATCTACCTAATGGATATACACCAGGTCGCGCTCCGACGGCGATTCTTGGAAACGATCCCCACGCGGCCTTGCGATGAAACATCGAACAAAATGTTTGTTTTACTTTCAAACGATTCAAAAACGGCTCCCGCAAAATTTTACTGTTCGCGGGAATCGTTAGCTCCCAGTGACGTTTTGTTTGTGCAAACGCCGTTCCCTGAACGATTTACAGCCGGTATGACTCTATCCGAATTATGGGAATCTAAATATTTAGCCTACGTCGTTTCTTGGAGTTACCCGCAACGGTGGGATTAACCGTCACACCAATGACACTTGAAGCCTTAGATAATAACAATTTTCCCGCTTGTGAGAGTTTAATAATGTAATCCACATTTCTCAGAATAGCTGACAATCGGCAGCTGCAAATGCATTACGCCACCGGCTGTGCGGCGTCGCTACCCACCGGGCGCTTCCCGCCGCCGCGGCCGCCCTGAATGATAATCCATTAGGGTTACCAGATATTACTTGCGTCATCGCAGACCGTTTGCCAGTATCAAGAACGGACCTTATCTCATCTCTCTAATCGGACAATGCAAATGCTTATCCCGTACATCTTTATCTCTAATCTCTACGATCTTTATCTGAATTAATGTAAATTGTTCATACACAGAACACAGCTGACGTAATTTCGTGATAACATCTGTACCTATTTTATCGTTAAGAATATTGAAAATAATCTGTTTAGTTTTATTAAAGTGCAGTACGTTTCAACACCTACGTTTTAGGCTCGAGATAAGTTACGGATAAAATTAGAAACACATAATACACATGTCATCATCCACATGTGTTATCGTAATGAGTGCTCCCACGATTGCGATGCTCCGTGCGTGCGCGCCGCCTAGCAACCTTCTCGTTCGGGGATGACGTGTATTGGCAAAAAGTTTGATTAAATGAGTCACCACAATAAAAGGCAAACTTTGATTACATGTGTTGCGTAAAATAGTCATAAACAAGACACACCTATAAATGTTTATAGGCAGACGTGGTCTCTAGACACATTGAAATAAGATTAATAAAAAAAAATATTACTTATTAAAGAACACAATACCTACAAGCAAGTTTCATTATAGAAGTATTGTGTTTAGTTGCTTAAAGTTTGCTTGTCTCTCTCGTATTTTCTACAAGACAAATAAGAAACACTTTTATCTTTTAGATTACACGAAAAATATACCTACATAAATAGCTAGTGTATTCCCATTAAATGAGTCAAAATTAGGTTAAATATAACAATTAAAAATACCTTAATAAAATTTATATTAATATTTTATTCACAGACACGGTACCGTTAACTTCATTATGCGTATAGATAAATAATAATTTTCAAGTAATTATATTTTTTGTATATCGGAATATTTGAAAGTATGATATGCAAAATATAACGATTTTATCTTGATTTTAATAAGGTTGAAAACATTACTATAATTATGTTCATATGGCATACTAACATAATGTATTTTATATCTAAGTAACATTTGTATGAATATGTTTGCGCTGAAGCTATAAGATCGTTGAGTTAGTTGTTTTTTGTATAAAAATTGTTACAAAAACCTTAGATTTATCTTGATCTAATTTTATTTTATTTTGTTGAGAAAAACATAACCGTATCCGCTTAGTTTATCTATGTATCTCCTATTTCTTAATTACGATTTACCAATCGGATATCGAAAATTATTCTGATTTCCGATTTTCTAATATCAGATATCATAGGAAATTTGGAAATGGGTTGCACAGAATTACGCGTCTATTTCGTCATTTCGAATAATGATAATTGTCATGCTTACTTTGTATACGATGTTAACATAATGTCTTAATTAAATTACCGGTTGAACATTATCCGTTACGGTATTATCATTTTTATTAACATCGTTAACTCTTTCAGGTTCAAAGACGGGGTAGCGTACCCATGGTCGGCGGGGGTGTCGAACCTCATCCTGTACCCCGAGGCGGCGAACCAGACGCTGTACACGCGGCGCGCCGCCCGCTCCGACTCCGGCAACTACACCTGCCGCCTCAGCAACGAGACACACAACGAGTCCCATACTGTCAGGTTGGACATCTTAGGTGAGCGATACACATTTTACTCTAGACCGTGAGTATTTAGAAAGTACTACTGTGATTCTTCCATTGCAATGAGATCTAAATAAAAGAAAGTTTTACCGCACCGCTTTCACAAACGAGAAAGAAAAATATTAACAATCGTAAAAAAATATCCGTTATTCTTATTAAACTTATTATCATCGCTTTAACGAGCCGACCGTGCTTTCACAGAAAAACCGACGGATGCACCGAAAACGATGTTCATTTCGAAGGACCAGTGGGTGGAGGAAGGGAGCGCGCTCCGGCTGTTCTGCGAAGCGCTGATTGGTAAATTTTCACTTTCACGATCTCTGAAATAAAATATTAATAACACATCTCCGACCCTTTTTAATTGACACTCATCCGTTCTCGACTGCTGCCAGCAGTTTTCGAGGAAATTAGCCGATTGTATTTTTAGCAGCAACTCATTACGTTACCAATTAAAATGAGAAAATAGACGTCGTGGGAGAGGATTATGGTTTTAGCAATGAATATTATTGTAGTTATTCTTTTGTTTTTAATTTTTAAATACATATTATGGTTTTATTCTCCAGTTTTAAAGGATTGACTCATTTGTCATTCGGACTGATTAATCATACTTAGAAGTAGGTACATGTAACTGAAATTGTATTAAACATTTTTTATTACTAAAAATCCCCAAACTAATCCGCTAAATAATCCTTATATCTAAAATGACAAATATATGATAAAACCGCCTCTGAAAGAACGCCTGTGAAATACGGACATTGAAACGATTTCATGAGTCACATGCATTTCGTTTTTCGAGGCACGACAATATGAATACAATGTACATGATTTAATTCTGTCAATAACATGCTTATAAGAACCTTTCCGAAGAAAACACAGTTTATAATTTCAATGAAACTTAACAGATATATTAAGAATAAATAATGTGAAATAATGTAAAGTTTGGGCTTGTTTGGTGTTAAATTGAGTCGATTTCAGGAGTAATTTTGTGCTAAAATTGGATCCTAATAGAAATTACAGAAATCGGCAGGATGCCAAGTCAGAAACTCGATTTTTATATTGCATTTCTATCAAAACCAAGTCATAATGCATATTTTTGCAAAGCCTAAAAGGAACTTCACCACTTCGCGTGTGAGTTCAAGATATTCTTCCTGTCTAGCCACTACGTAAATCTTTTTATGAACCCCTTACCGTGGCGAATGAACATCTTAACCTAAGGGTTTACGTAACAAATTTTGGATAATTGTATAAGTGCAATGAGTATGAAATTATCTAAACGATGTGATATTTCAGGTCGATCATATCTGGCGGATGCGAGGAGCGACCTTCGCTGGTGGAAGGTGTGGCCGAACAACACCGAAGGCGACCTTTTACTCACACAGACCGAGATCAAGACCGCGAGGTTTGTTCGAATATCTAAATCTTATGAACCATGTATGCCATTTGAAAAAAAATATACAAGTTTAGTTGTAACTTACTCATAGAAACAACTCAGAATCAATTTGATTAGCCTATTTAGGCAATGCCTAAATTTAACACGAGGTACCGAAATATTTATATATCTGTATTATAAACCGGTGTAACAATATTCCTATATCCGTATCCAGATCCCTCATGTCATGTCCATAACACCCCTAGAGTAAACAAGACGCAGCTAGTGCACAATAATATCACTTCGCTATCATAGCCTAATTGGAGAAGCCTCCGGAAATATGCCATTTGCGCGTCTCGTCCGTAATATTAGATCGTCTGAAAATGTCTCGGCAATACGCACGTAATGTCATCTCCATTAAGTAGATTAAAGCCCCGTATCCATTAGCAAAATTACGAGAACTTTATTCCGTTCTGCAACTCGGAAATAGATTTCCGAGTATTTTACCTGTATCTAGTAAAGGATATCTAATGGCTGTGACATTTATTACTATCTAGATTCTGTAGCTATGTAGGTATTATTTCTAAAATTATTTTTTTTCGTGCAACATTTTTACGTCGGAGGTGTACGACCGGATATGTCAGAATTCGCAACAAATAATAATATCAAGCAATTTCGATTTTTGATTCGGTATAAAAAGTTAATTAAAATAATTGGTACACGATATTATGTAGACAACTTTTTGTATGATACACATGTCCGGTTATATCGACGGAAAACCCAATTTGATTTTTTGTCTGTCGTGTAATTAGTAACTTAATAATCATTATTACTGTACTTACTAAGAATAAAGTAACCTGTACCTGTAACCTGTATATATTCCACTGCTGTGCATAGGCCTCTTATTGTAGAGAATGTTTAGGAGCTTAATCCACAACGCTGATCAATTGCGTGTCGGTGGATATACACGTGTCAGAATTTCTTGCGGTACATGCAGGTTTCCTCGCGATGTTTTCCTTCACCGGCGAGCTTAAGATGAATTTAAACACAACACTTGACATTTCAGGTGCAGGAAAAATTTCAGTGTTTTTAAAGGTGTTTCTAATATTTTGTTACAGAGAGGACGTGGGGGATATAATCGGGTCGTACCTGAGCATAAAGCAGGTGACGGCGCAGGACTACGGCACGTACGTGTGCGTCGTGCACAGCAACGACGTCGTCTCGAGGAACTACGTCACCGTGCATTATAAACGTAAGTGGAAATTTTTATTTTTTTTATTTTTTTTTATTTATTTCATCATACTTCAAAATTGTACGATGTTTTTTTAATGAACCGCGAATTGTTTCATTTCGAGAAATTTTAAATAGTTTTTTTTTTTTCAAACCACTCTTTCTATAAAGTCTTCATTAATTGGCTAACATAGTTGTAATAATTGTAACCATATGGTTGTGGTCATAAATAATGTTCATAAAACAAGCGAATGTTCCAATCCCTTCTAAGTAGAATTGCCAAACGTTTTGGTTTCCCAAGCCACGTACTATTTTTTTGGTTGTCTGGAGTAGTTTTTAAGAAGCGTTTTATTTTTTAGAAAACAAAAGTCCATCCAAAAAAGAGTTACGTTACTAATTTCATGTATTTGTCTCAATTTTTCTGAGTCATCAACTTAAAATCCTTTTAATCTTATTTCTAAGCAATGCTATATGACAGTGAATACAATATAACATGTTTGTATGTGGTGTAGAGAGCGGCACTGGTTCATCGTCATGGTGCGGCGGCGGCGGCGTCCCGTGGCGCGCGCTGGCGCTGGGCGGTGCTGCGGGCGCGCTGCTGCTGCTGTCGGCCGCCGCCTGCCACCGGCGCTGTACGCCACGACTGCTGCTAGCTGCACGACACGCGCGAGCAAGGGCTACCACCGCTGCGCATAGAGCTAGAGGTAACTAGAGCTAGAGGGGGAATTTTGTTGCTGTTATCGTTGGCCGTCGCCTGTCACTGAAGCTGCAGACCAAGACAGCTGCTCGCTGCACGACACGCGCGCACGAGGACTACCACCGTCGCGCATAAAGCTAGAAGCTAGTAGATTGAAAAATGTTTTTTTCACGTTTGCCATATTCTAATATGTTTTGCAATATGATATTACACTCACCTAGTTTATTAGTGCAACACCAAGTAACTATCAATACTCAATTTAACTTTCTTCCACCTATTTGTTCTACACGCTGTAACTCACCGGCCCTGTCCATGTAACAGTACACTAACCCGTACCATGCCCCCGTAGTGCTGGAGAAGGAGTTCGACGTGCTGGTGTGCTGGACGGCGGTGGACGGCGAGCTGGTGCGCGGCGCGCTGCTGCCGACGCTCGCGCTCAAGTACCGCTACCGCGTGCACGCCGCCGCGCTCTCCACGCAGCCCGACAACTGTGAGCTTACCCTACTTTATAACTATTATTATACATTCACAAAAAATAAACTGTTTAAGACCTTAACAAACGGTTATCGGATAACGGATAAGTTATAAACTGAAAAAGAAGCATACCTAAAAATTGGTATTATTGTAACTATAAAAGATTAAATGATTATTTACATGATATTAAATATTCTTATTTAAATGATGACAATGACAAATGATAACTCAGGAAGGAAAGCTTATCTACGATAAACATTTTTTCAGACATAATAGTGTGACTAATAAAAATATGTATGGTACAAAACGCACAGCTATAAATATTAAACTTGAATAAATACATAATGTATGTACTTATAAACTACAAAGAAATTCTTTTATGATGTATAATCATTCGTGTACATACCGCAATAGTTTGTTTTTAATTATTCAAGCCTCGTCTCCATGTAAATGGATGAAAAATATATTTCTAATGGCCCGCGTACACGAAAACGAACAGGAAAAAACTTTTGTCCATTAGAACTTATGAAATTTCACGCGCACTTTTAATACGTTTGTGTACGTCATGTTAATTGTGATACATTTCCATAATTACGTTCTATTTGTCAAGGACAGACGGACAAAAAGTCCGCGCCAGTCCCTTCCTCGTGTTCGCAGGCCATATTTGTTACAAAAAAATCAAGATATTATTATGTTATTTACATTGACACACCTTTATGTCAATACCATTCGCCATACTCGTATTACATTCTCAAACTAGCGTGTTTTTATTAATGATAGAGTTACAATTATGTGGTGTGGTGCACAGCATCGTGTCTGAAGTGTATCGTATCGTTTTCATACATTTAGTATGCTTAGAAACACAATAGTGTGTTATGTCTCAGCTATATGTTTGTACCCATACTAAATGTATGAAGTGGTTTGCTTTCTGAAGCATTACGACACAAGTGGAACTCCAACGTAACACATTACCATATAGGTACATAAAAATTACCCAAATAAAACAAACTTATTTTTTTTTTATTTAGGGTACAGCGAGCTGGTAGGGGAGGTGTCGCGCTGCCGCTCGCTGGTGGCGGTGCTGTCGCCGGCGCAGTACTCGCCGCAGCAGCTGCTCACCGCGCTGCGCCAGCTCAGGGCGCTGCCGGTGCCCCCCGTCGTTGTGCTGCTGCAGGTGCGTTGGCCGTTATGAGTAATAGATAGAATGACATGTTTTGTAAAATTGTATCATGTTCATTTTTTTACTGTGGTTTCTGAGATGACTTTGAAGTTAAAAATGTGAGATTCTTGGAAGGACCTCTTTCTATATAAGGCCGATAAAGGCAAGAAGAGCCTAACCAACATTTTGTACAAAATTGACATTATGATGTGTACTTGGAAAATATCAGAGTTTGGAAAATATCAGAGTTCAGAGAGAAATTTTTAACTTTGCAGATAGACACTTCTTGCTCTCACAGCCTCATATAGCATCGCTGGTTTGGTTGCGATTAAACAAACCGTATATAAATGCTGTAACGTATGTGTGGTTTTCAGGACCTACCGAAGCTGAAGCGCGAGGCGAAGGACGCGGGCGAGAGCCTGGTGGAGGTGTTGCGGCGCACGAGACTAGTGGCGTGGCGCCACGTGCACGAGCGCGCCTTCTGGACTGCTCTGCGACTCGCGCTGCCGCTGCCGCCGCCCTGCCTGCCCGCCAGGGAGGTGAGTACCACATCACTACCCTTTTTTTTGTTGACGCAGGGTAAATCTTCATGGGTATCTATGGGGGGACTC
>DVXP01004153.1:0-10616 GCA_018235645.1 Junonia grisea
ATATATGTCAAAAAAATGGCCTTTAGACCAAATAGCCTTTGTACCGTCTATATGCAATCCAATTTCTTACAACCAATTTAAAATGTCTAAAATATCAGACTGATTCAATTAACCATAATTTGCCGTAATTTACATAATTATTGCATTTCTAAATTACTAGGAATAACATACTTTTAAAAACATCCCAAAACAACATAAAATAAAAAGTATTTTCAAAAACAACATAAAACAAAACTTTTTTATCAATGATGTATGGTGTTACATAAAGCTACCAAAGTCATGCAAAATACACATTTTGGACTACAGCTAACATAGCACTTGTCATAAAACAGATATCAATCAAATCAGTGTCAAGCATGTTTATCTACGAGCAGACACACTATGTTTATTTTTGTATAGATGCACAGCAGATCAATTAAGAGATAGTGGAACTACATGGACTTATCTCCTTTCTCATTGCACATATTATGATTCATAGACTTTGTAGCTTCTAAATGTAGACAGTCGTGAGTTATTGTAATGATAACAGTATCAGAGGGTAACAAGACTCTAAACTATATATAGAGATATGTGACAGTTATTTGCTACAATTTTGTGATTGGAATTTGTATGTCATCCCAAGTTGGAGGTGGCTAGAAGTGACGATTTAACTACATACCAGTTGTACAAACTGGTTTACAAGACGAGATACTATTTTTAGTGGAATTTCAATGCGCTATATGTATATTAGTACACAAAAACACATGTTGCACGTCTATCGGTTTCGATTATATCGTTTTGCACTTGACACAACTGTTCGGGGACATAATTATTTCGAAAATTACAGGAGGTCAACACTCTACTTTCGTCACGAACGTAATAACAAAACACTGAACTTATGACACACGATTAACTGAAACTAGGTGCCGGCAACTAGATATGCGAACCGAGAAAACACGGCAGACAGTATTGCAGATATTACGTCTGAATCACATCAAATTTCTGACCGTTCCACTCGCGTAACTTAATGATTTATATAAAGGTGCTCTGAAATCTGCATGCATCGGCCGTTTTATTACAATACGAATGGCGCATAGCTAAATCAAGCTGAATAAATAGAGTAAAAATTGCAATGACAGTCCGTCAAGTTCACAAAGCATGTATTTTCTAAGAAAGGCTAACGTTTTATACCTTAGGATCCGCATCGTCGAATACGTGTATCGTTTTATCGACTCATAAACGTTACATTAGCTAAATTGATATTCGATTCTATAAATACTTACAAATAAAAATCTGGAATCACACCATTGTTTTTTCTTCTGCACAATCAGTAAATCAGTGTTGCTAGTTATAAAATAATAAGAGGGAAAAGTGGGTCATCGATCTTCTTTCATATTTTCTTTTTCACTTTCACTAAAATATTTTACATTTAGATAATATATTAGATATCTATTAAATGTGATTTCATTGTTACATCTGAGTAAAATACTTTTATTATACAGACTTTGTTCTGTAACTTGCCGTAAGTTATGGTCACGTAGAATAAGTAAAATAACAAAGGATATTTTTCAAAAATTAGATATCTGTTAGTTGTAATTTGAATTTGTTTACATGGCAATAATAGTATGTCAGTACTATCTATTTCACGCAGAATATATTTAAATATTTTAAAATAAATGTACAAAAAAAGGTTGAAATAAAACTTATGGGTTATAAATTTAATTATTTATAGATAATATTTTCTTGCTTATATTGTTGGTTATACGTAATAATATCCCTTGTTGTGTTTATATTTTCGATATTTTTTACATTCATCTTGAATTTTCAATTTTACATTTCAAAAATTAAATTTCGTTCAGAAATTCTACTGTTACAAATAGATATAAAAAATTATTTTTACTTGTATTCTCATGCAATTAAATTTACATTTTTTATAACCTGTTTATGATTTTAGTTTCAAAAAAGTAATTTTTAAATTAATTTTAAGTTTTGATACGAAAAAAAACCTTGTTGCTCTTCAAATGACATTTGCAAAATTACGTTTCTGGACTGAAAATTGTGATGTCGATTGTGTACATGGCACATTTGTAATTTGTATGATTTTTGTGTAAAACATGAAGTGAAAAACTAATTAGAATTTATTATCAAAACATGGCATTTGTCAGTGCTGTTACCGGCGATGACTCCACGAAGAAATTCATGGACGTCCTACAAAATGACTTTAAAACTCTTAGCTTAGAAACCAAGAAGAAATACCCACAGATAAGAGAGGTATCAATTTTACAATTAACTAACAATAAACATTGAAAATCTCGCCTATCACTTAGTAACAAGTTCAAAATAGAAAAGTAGTAGTGAAAAATCTTATATAGTGTTAACATGTAGTTAACTCTACAGCTTATGTAAAACAAAATATATAATTTTGTAACTAAATAAATAAAATAAAAATGAATTGAAAATTCTTCTCTTCTATTCTAGGCGTGTGATGAGGCTATAGAAAAGTTGGCATTAGCATCAAATAACCCGCAAGCCTCTCTGTATGGTGTAGTGAATCAGATATTATACCCTTTGGTGCAAGGGTGTGAGTCAAAGGATGTGAAAATTATAAAGGTAATTATTGTATTTCCTTTAAGAAATCTAAAATGCTAAATAGTGTAAAGTAGGCAACTCTAAAGATTAATGCAATAATAGGTTTTAAGGAATTAATATTAATATCTCATCAGAGTAAAATTGACAGACAGTATTAAAGTTTGAATATTAGTGATGATCTAATAATTTATTGTATATCTATTAATAAAAGTACTGCAGGTATAGAATAGTCTACCTGCATGAAATGGCTAATTAGTCATAAGACGAAGCATTGTACTAAGTAAACAATTGTTTATT
The DNA here is from genome assembly GCA_018235645.1 of Junonia grisea. NCBI lineage: Eukaryota > Metazoa > Arthropoda > Insecta > Lepidoptera > Nymphalidae > Junonia > Junonia grisea. Next base: position 2,866 of record DVXP01004153.1, read on the forward strand.
TATTATATCTCATTTATACAAATGTGGTTAAATAATATTGATAATAAATTAAAAAACTGTGACAGCAGTATTTGAATCTATAGCCATTTATATTATGGATCATTTCACTTGCCTGGATATTATGTTTTTTTTTTTTTTTTATTTGAATTAAATATATATGATAATTGTTGACAATAACATATAAAGTTAGTTGTACTATTCTAAAAAAATTGTTTTTAAAAAATAATAATAAATTACACAAACTTTAATAACCTACTCTCGTAATAAGATGCAGTACTGACTAAGTTTATTTTTGTACAATGATAAATTTTTCCAAGATCATAGTGACGATTGTAAAAAAGTTAAGATTATTACTTAAAGTAAACATTTTTTTATATACTTTTTACAATAATTCTTATCTTAACTGCTGTGATAACTTGTGACAACACTTTTTAATTGCTGGTACAATGTAATAAAATAATAATTTAGAATTTACAATGTTTAAAGTATAAATTGTATACAAAATAATATTTTTAAATAATAAAATATTGATATTTTTTAAGATACCATAAATAAAAATCAATTATTTTAAATACATTGAAAATAGATTACACAATCTGAATTTGAGTTGAGCATTAAGCTTCCCTTTATATTACAGCCCAACTTTTTTATATTTTATCATTGCCATCCAATCTCTTATAAATACATTTTGTTTTATTTACATTAAATCATACCCAATTCGTTTTATGTGTTTGATGAATGGTTTATTATTTATTTTTTATTTAAAGTAGAGGAGTCTTACTTAACATTTGGTACTTTACATTTACTACTATAGTACAGTAAAATACAATCAATCATATTTTCATTTACAGTTCTGCCTCGGTACTATCCAGAGGTTAATCGCTCAGCAAGGTATAGACGCAAAGGGCGCCAGGCATGTAGTCGACTGTCTATATAACCTTGGACAAGCGGGTATGCTTGAACTTAAGCTGTTGCAGACGGCAGCCTTGTTGATGACCACATCGGATCTCGTTCATGGAGATACTTTGGCTAGAGTGAGTTATGTTTCTGTTTAAATGATGTTGTGGTTGAAATGGTTGAGCTAGAATTGTTTTAAAGATGTTGAGTGTTGCTGGAGTATGAACTTTGTGATCCAATGTTGTAAAACATTAAATTTTTAAAATTTGTTCATTAGATAGAATTAAAAATTTTACTTTAAAGACCTGGAAACAATTGTTATATAATATTTTTGTGATTTTCTTACCTACCTTCTTACCTTTTTCACGAACTCGAGGCTATAAACACTATTATATTGAAATAATTGATTCACAAATTGGTTTTTGAAATGTACTATTTTTAAAACATTCCTAGTTTATCAAGGTCTGCTCATGCCACTAATGGATCTATTTAGTTCTGTAATGATAAAATATGATTAGATCTTGCACAGATAAATTAAATATTTACTTTCAAACATTTTACTATATTTATTATACTTACTATGATAATCATGATAATGTATGTAATTTTAGTAATCTCTATCTCCTTATCCACTAATAATAATGAGGGGTAGTGGATATGCATGCGATGCGTATATTAATGATTTTTATAATCCCGACGTTTCGAGCACTTTACAGCGTTCGTGGTCACGGGTAGACCAAATAGAGTAATATACGCGATTTAAATCCGTTCAAACTAGTTTTATTTCAATCTCACTGAAAATTTTGCTGCTTAAAAATAATAAAATCTACAAATATCACTAAAAACAATCTTCATTTCAGACAATGGTAATGTGTATACGAATGGTGTCGCCCACTGAGACTCGCGATGTCAGTACAAGTCATGCTGCCGCGGCCACTGTACGGCAACTTGTGGCGCTCGTGTTTGAGAGGGCTTTGGCTGAGGCTAATGGTAAGTAGAAGTTCGTTTATTTGGAGATTAAAGCAGCTTTTATTGTTCAGTTTTAGTATGAAAGTAGAACATTTTTCAAATAGGAAGGTTCTCAGTGTGAATCTGAAAATATCTTTAGCGGTTGAAGGTGGTTTAAAACAATTTTTAGATCTGTAAAGAGATGACAATGATAAATCTCAGTTTGAAATATAATATACTGATGAGGTTCTATTTATGCTTGAACAAACATTTTCTTATATTAATTTAGTATTTAATAATGAGTGTAGTTATTCAGGTTGTAATCTTTAAACAACAGGCACCTTAAAAGTAAACCCTGCCGATGTCAGGATGCAAGCAAACAATAAAGCACCAAAGGATCTGAAACCGTGCGCAGTTGATGCATACCTTATTTTACAAGTAAGTTAACATTTTATTCTGAAATAATCATGTAAAATATACTTTAATGCTAATTGCTAACCTAGCAAATATTACTTTGTCATATAATTTAAATAGAGAAAAGAAAACCTGTGCATTAACACTTTATTCACTAGGGGTTAGTACTTTACGATACTTTTAATGAATATTTGTTAAGTGGGAGAATAGTCTCATACCTACCAAATATTCATTAAAAATGTCATATTAATCAGTTGAACTGCTTTCGAGGAGTGCGACCACATACATTTATGTCTATGTATTTTTTTTGGTTTTCAATTTTGAAGTATTGTGTCATATAATAAGTATTGTTTTTATATCAGGATATTATTCAGCTGATAAACGGTGATTCAGCGCATTGGCTTGTCGGCATTTCTGATGTACCAAAGACGTTTGGGTTGGAGCTATTAGACACTGTTTTAACTGATTTCTCCGATGTATTTTTTAAGGTATGTCTTTATATTTATTATTTACTTATAAATTTAAGGAATTTAACCATTGAAACTTATAAATATTATATCTGTTTACAGATCTCAGAATTCCGTTTTCTACTGAAGGAACATGTGTGTGCGTTAATTATTAGGCTATTTTCACCAAATGTTAAATATAGGTAAGTCTTTTTATGTTTTTCTTAACACTGTTAAGTTAGTATATTACTTTTATAAACGTAAAAAAATACGTGTAAATCTAAAAGTCCTTCGACCACAAATAGCATATAAAATGAAATATAAAAATAACCTAATGTTTCGTTCAAACTATTTTGTTCCATGTAAAACGTTTTTGATACTGTAAAGAGTGCACTAGCAGTATGACCAAAGGGGCGGCTAGTCGCGCGGCTTATCCAGTTTCGTAGTAAATAGGTGGTAACCGCTTAAAGCGGTTAAATATTATTGAGTTTTGTTACTGCTGTAATTTGATAGCTTGGTATTTCCCCTACTCCTTTCTCCTCAATGCACTATCTTTATTTCCCTCATGATATAACAGGTTTTTTCCCCACCAGGGCCGCGTTCCCCCCGCCCCACATCCCCGGCGCGGCAGTAGCCGGCACAGGGGGCCCCACAGCAGAGAGGCCGCACTTCCCCGTCACGATGCGCCTGCTGCGGCTCGTCTCCGTTATCGTGCACAAGTACCACGACGTGCTGGTGAGACATTAGCTCTACTACTGGGGTAGCGAGAGAGAGAGGGAGGGATATAAAGAATGGGAGAAAGGGAGAGAGCGAGAGATAGATAGAAAGAAGAGATAAAGAGAGGAAAAAAGAGGAAGATGAAGAGAGGGAGAGAGTGTGTGTCTGTGTATACGCGTGCGAATGTCTGTTTATGTATGTGCACACGTGCTACGTACGATGACGTACGATGCTAAATAATATTATGGTATGACTGATAGTATCAATAGTAGCAAGCATGATTCTTTCTAAAACTAACTATCTATAATATGAACACAACAATTCAAAATATTTTTATCGATGTTAGTTAAGCACTAGCTACTATTCCATTACACTTTTCCCAAATAACAATAATAGTTATCTACATTATACAGGTGACGGAGTGCGAAATTTTCCTGTCACTGACAATCAAATTCCTGGACCCAGACAAACCGCTGTGGCAGCGTGCGCTAGCACTTGAAGTGCTACATAGAATTACTGTGCATCCTGGTGTGTATTATAATGACATTATTATTTGTATATATATTAGTTATCATAACAAGTTTCTTACATAATTCTAATAGGTGAAATAGGAGAAAAAAATTGGTCAAAATACAAGCTGAGGTCACTATAACGTAACTTGGATATGACCTTAGACTTGACTTAATCATATTACTGCTTATATAGATCTTTCGATTACTAAAAATGTGAATTTTTATTCTAACTTATCTGCGAATCTGTTCGTACTAGACAGCGGTTGAAAAATATATGGAGTAACTCTACATTCTACCACGAAAATTAATTTATATTATAATCATCGTATGTTTTGCTTCAGATCTACTAAAAGCGTTTTGCGAGTGCTACGACATGAAGCCTCACGCCACAAACATATTCCAAGACATCGTGAACGCACTGGGTGCTTATGTGCAGAGCCTGTTTGTGGCCTCTCAAGTTAATACGCCTGCTGGTGAGTGAAAATTAATTATATCGGAAAAGTAGTACAGTGGGGACATTTTAACTTGACCACTCTGAAATTGCTGCAAGTGATGTTGATATAGAAATAGATTTATGATAATTGGTGATTAAAGATGTTCTTTATAGGCCATTTAGCAACACATAGTTTAATTTTGTGCTTAAAAATATTGCAGTAAATATTTAATTTTTGTACTAAATTAAAAAAAAAACAAATAAAAAAAAAGTTGGAATTGGTTTTGGTACATATTTTAAGTAAGGTACCCCTTTTTTATATTTTAAAAATAGGTAAGCCATATTTTTAATATTTTTTAATATTTGACTATATATTTCTTTATTTACAAAATTGCATAACTTTTAATTTTATTGTAACAATCTTAAATTATACAACAATATTTCACATATAAATTAATTAATTAAACCCAAATGTTCCATCAAGTCGTCTTGGATCTCGTTGTCTACATCATCAATGTCTGGTGTCAACTCTCCATGCTTGTAATCCGAGTCGTCATCTAAAGGATTGGGTGCTGGACCCTCGACACCTAAAGTTTCTGGTCTTATGCTTTCTTCGTCGAATTCAAAGTCGTCATCTGGATCTATATCACGTCGTCCTGAACTTGCTAAAAAATAATAAAAATATACATAGAACGTTTAATTAAAAATTGATCGTGTAATAATAAAGAGTTAAGATAAATATAAATGGATGTTTCTTTCAGTAGACACATCAAGTATACACTAGAAAAGGTATACTAAATGCATGTATGCAACATAGGAAGATTGGGTTTATTCATTGTCTACCTCACAATGAGTGGGCCTTATGAAAAATTGACACAAACTTTAAAAAAACTCTTTCAGTCTTGTCAAATGCTATCTTCATATCGACGGTTTAAAGGCTATTTGCTCTTAGCGCCATTTTTTATATTTTTATACATATTTAGATAGAGACCAATTTGCTGATTCCAAATATGTAAAAAAATGGCGCTTAGACCAAATAGCCTTTCAACCGTTGATATAAATTCTATGAATATGGTAGGCTACAAAATATAATCTAAATAAAGATAAAAAATAACAATATCAGAATAATTACCCCAACTCTTAGACCTCAAATACAATGATAAGTTTTGCGTATCATGAGTCAATATCTCCGTGTAAAGGTTCACGAGCGGCTTGCATCGTCGCAGACATTTGCCATAACTACTGAAACGATTGGAACGCAGTTCTGTGGGGCACCCGTAGCGTTCACTAGAAAAATATATCGTGAAATTGAGATCAATTAAAATTTTATAAAAGTTTCTCAAAGAAAGAAAGAAAAATATATTTATTCAATTGGGCTGCTGAAGCTCTTTTGAATCGTCAATTTACATGTCATTTTTTTTTAATTTACAGCCCATTCAGAATGTATATCCTAGCCGAGAAGAGTCAATTTACAAGTATATAAAAGTATTGGAAACATTACAATCAAAATAAAATGGTTTTTAATAAGCAACTTACGTGCAGTTCTGTAACTGAAAGACGAACGTCCACACGGGTATGTTCGGCTCAATACACATTCCCGGTGTGTAGCGCCGCGTGCAACGGATAAAATACTCCATTTTCAACTTCTTTGCGTCTCGACGCGATTGAGCTGCAGGAAAAATAAATGGAGTTATAATCACACATTCATTACTTTTATTTGATACTAAAATAAGAAATTCTTAAGAGAACGTTACCTGGTACACATGAACAAATTGAAAAGAAACACATGCTAAGAACATAAACAGTACTTAATCTTATTTTAGACTTCATATTTATACACCACCACGGCCTTATAGATTTAATTATTAAAGGCAAAAATTTGATAAAAAATTGTATTGATCAAAATTGAACAAAATAATTCATTATTTTAAATGAGACAATGCAACCTCTTATTTTTGCTTATGCATATACAATACTCGTAACATATTATTGACAGTTAAATTTTTTATAATATTCGGCACCAAGAATTATATTTCTTAATTTTTATCTTTTATCTTTTGATATAGGATCTTCAAGCATCCCGCAACAAGCTGGTTTCTACTGGAAAGGTGTGTGGCTACCACTCTGCGTCACTTTCGAGCCCGGCACAGCTAAAGCTGTATAGTAAGTGAGATTAATTTAATTTTCTCGCAGTAAAATTGTCTTTACTCTAAAATTATAATGGGAGGAATATGGATTTATATTAATAAAGATGTATTTTACAATTATATTCCCATAAAGTAATAGACCAATAACTACCTTATGTAACAGATGATTTAGCTAATAAGAAACAATAAATTAGTTATTTATTTAGCCGTTAACTTATTTGGAGATTGTAAAAGAGGCCTATTGGTTATATTCCACAATTTCCAAGTAAGGTCCCAAGTAAATGATCTGTCATATAATTTACCTAATAACTATCTAATATTCAACATGTTTAAGAATTGTGGAACAGGCTCTTAGGGTATTTTCCACAATACCCAAGTAAGGTCCCAATTAAATAATCCCCCAAAGAGTACCTTATTTGACAATTGGTCAGGCCTATAATTTAACACCTTATTTACGCGATCAACTTGTTTGGTGATTGTAAAACAGACACTAAGTCTCAATTTGTGTCCACTAGTATAGAGATGCTGGACCGCACGGAAGCGCCCACGATACAGGAAGGATACGGCATTTCGGTGGCTTACGCCTGCCTCGTCGAGATAATAAGGTCCATTGCCATCACTTTGGAGGGAGAAGAATATTTCAGGTAATAGTAGTGATAAGGTAGCTACTTCCCAGATCATTCATTAACCCAATATGTTCTTGTCTTCCAATATAATCTTATGTCATCTTTTATCTAATTCATCTCATATTTTCTTAAGTCTACCTCGAACTTATTTTTCTATTTATATATTTAATTATAGTTTCCTCGTAGCATACATGAATTCTTATAACATGTCCATACCTGATTAACCTATTATTATTTAACTTGTTTCCTCTAATACATCTATTTCGTATCCCATCGGTTCGTGTTTGTCCAATTAACATTCGCATCTGTCCCTCATTTCACACTCTTTTTATCCAATCCTATTTTTGCAGGTTACAAGAACTTTACGATGATTCTCAAAATGATGGGGAGGAAAAAGAAGTTAACTCTAATAAAACCAGTAACAACCATAAAGGTAAATATAGTGTCTAACATTTGTACCAAATATTTAGAACTAATTCATATATCTATTATAATTAAATCTGGGTATTTCTTTCAGAATCAGAGACGAAATTAGACAATATAAAGGAAATAACAAATAATGGTCACACTGGGGAGGCAGATCAGAATTCTAATGTCGTTGAGAAGATTGA
>DVXP01004154.1:0-10615 GCA_018235645.1 Junonia grisea
AATATTGATATTTTTACAATATGGGTATCAAATGAAAGGGCTTATTGAGAGTAACTCGAATAATTATGTGTGTGTGTGTGTGTGTGTGTGTTATTAGGCATAACTTATAAAAAAATACCGTTTGGTATGGTCGGGGGTTTAATAAATTTTTCAAATTTACACTTGTTAAGTACTATTTCAATAGTACTTAATTAATCCAAACCTCCGTGTTTGACGACCTCCGTGGCGCAGCGGTCAACACGCCTGCTTGCGCCGTGGAGGCCCCGGATTCGATGCCCAGCCAGGTCGTGATAGAAAAACGATCTTTTCCTGAGTGGCCTGGGTCTTGGATGTGTATCTATATATGTATCTATTATAAACATAGTATCGTTGAGTTAGTATCCCCTAACACAAGTCTCGAACTTACTTTGGGGCTAGCTCAATGTGTGTGATTTGTCCATATGTATCTATGTATGTATGTAATAGTATAATAGCCTAATCAGAACTGTCATGTTCTTATTTTTTGTAAAAGCAAAGAATATTATATGATATCAATGTGTACAAAAGTCCTTATCGCTAATTGATCCATCAGTCCATCATTTTGGACCCCATAACAACCAATAGAAATCTTTATGCACTTTGACAATGGTGTCATGCTCTTATAGTGAAGTCAAACGTTGCTTACGTCCCATGAGAGTCATAAGGGCTAGTTAACACTGAAGCACACGGCAATGACACTACTGACTTTAAACTTAATGGCCTAAAAATATACTCATATAGGGCAAATGGTTAATGATTATATTGGTTGTTAGCACGCGCCGCCGTAGGCTGCCGAACGTGAACTAAGTGATACAAATAAAATAGCCTGTATGCACCCCCCATAACAACCAATGTTATAGTCTTTATGCACTTTCACAAAGGTAAGTCGTGCTCTTGTAGTGAAGTCAAACGTTGCGTGCGTCCCGTGAGAGTCATGAGGGCTACTTGACACTGAAACATAAAAGCAATGACACTGCTGACTTTCATGCTCATGTTATGAATGTAAAACTTGCGATTGTTTGTTGAGAACGCTTTGACATCTAAATTATTAATCTGTTTATATGAATTATGATAATAAAAACATAGTTTTTGGACTAGGATTTAAGCTATAATACTAGAAGAAATTGTTATAAGTAAAAAAGTTAAATTATTTATACATCATTTCTCATAGCTTGGAAGCGATCGCCTTATTTTTCATAGTGTTGGAACTATGCAATATTACTCCTTTCTTGTTGTACTATCATCTAAACGTAATTAAAAAGAATTGTTTGAATTGTTCCCCACTCGAACAAAGAGCGTCATTCTATACACATACGAGTACGTGTTTTATTACTAATATATTTCTCAACATACTACATTACATATTTATACTTCTGCTGCCCACATTTCTAACATGTAGCTTAATAACTTCTTTCTATAAATTATTTAACATCTGCGAATAGCATACAATGAAACATTACATCGAAGGGTCTTCGATAAAAACATTTTAATCAGAGCTCAAGTATTTTTCTAAAGTTAAATCATTCCGTATTTCTCCCCCGATTTGCGGTTTAATCTACCTGGTCACCTTTGCAACTGTGAAAGAGGCTTAGTGAAGTACGGCTAAACATAGAAGCCACGAGGGTGAAGCGAGAAAAATATTTAGATAAAAATAGAAAGAAAATAGTTCAACACGTTATCTACATCCGTCAAGTGTTTTTAACACAGATTCTATTTTTTTAGGCGGGCTTGCCTTTATTTTGTAACGGACATTGTTCTTACGGACAAATTAAAATCCAAATTTTATTTAAATGTTAAATTAAAGTTAAATGTAGTGCTCGAAAGTACTAAGACATAATGCCCAAACGGCCCTGCATCCTAGATCTGTTCTAAGCATTACGCTTAAAATATTTAAAAGAACTTTTCATTTTTTTTATCTGGTAAGTAAACAGCTAGTACCTCAATTTTGAGAGACTAAAAATACAACAATATGGCTAATCTTCTACACCAAATATGCACCAAGATCTGCTGCCAAGAACAAAGCCTTATTATCTGAACGTTCTACTCTCTATCTATTTCATTAATAATTCGTTCACATAAACACTACTACCATGCCACTTGGCATTGAAAGTGGCTCTACATTTGGATACATATGTTAAATTTGTTTCATAAAATAAAATAAAACATTCAGATAAGGGTTTCATAAAAGTGGAAAAAATAGTACTCTAAAACACAAACACAGCATATGAAATTGAGACAAAGCTACGTACACATGAAAAGATTTAAAAACATGAAATAAAATTCCGCACACAACCTTAGATGAAAGTTTTTTTTTTACAGCTAAATTGTTATTTGCACAATGCATCAGAAATGACTACTACCGTTTCCTAACAATTACTAAATTATACGTAAAATAATGTTTTATTACATTCATTAATATCTAATAAAGTATAAATATGTTTTTACCATTCCCTTCTTATATGATCATTATAAAATAAAAGAGGGTCAGACAAGAAAAGCACCGACCTGTCGTCCGTATCTTTTTTCGGTATAGAATGTGGTTCGATCCACAAACTCTTATCAAAAATACTTATATCAACAAAAAAATATAAAAATACAATGAAAAACGGATGAAACTTACTTAAATTTACCATCGAGGTAAATGTTTTACCTAATAATAATATAAATTAGGAACTATGACCATAACAGTAACGCTTTTTTTACCTCGTTTTTTGCCACCTCCCACCGCGAGCGTTAAGAAACTTTCCGATGATAAAATAATTATAAAACTAGGGGTCACATTAAAACTTCTGCTGTTATAAAAATTTCCGGAGTGCGTTTTTATAGCGAATCTCGCCCCGTACATTTCGACGAGTGCAATCCGTCCGGGCAACGTCAAGGGCCCTCAGCGGCTGAACTAAACTGAGTTTTGTTTGCCTCCCAGATTTTTTTTTCCACGAACTTACTCTTTGCTGGAACTTTTGAACGTTTGTCGATTTTTTTTCGGATTAGTCGGAGTATTTCACTGCCTTTTCTGTTAAGAAATCGTTGCTTGATTTCGTGTTCGATTTCGTGAAATAACGGCGTTTTTCCACTTGCACCAGATTAGCAAGTTTTTTGGCTTAATGTTTATGTTTACTATTCTATATTCTAAGTTGTATTGTGATTCTAAACTAGAGTCTCAAGTTGTAACTTTAAACTCTAGTTAAAAATTCGGTTAATTAAGGTAGGAAGATTTCTTAAAATATGAGCGGTACTTAAAAAAGTAAGTACATCGCGTTTGTTTAGAGCACTGGTTCCCAACCTGGGGGGCATGCCCCCTTAGGGGGGCGTAGAGAAATTTCAGGGAGGGGTTTCGTAGCAGGTATGTTTGCACTTACGAAAAAAAACTATTTAACACGTACCTATGTAAAAAATCGTACAGTTGGACAAGGCACAACATAAAGTATAATGCGACCTCCGTGTCACCTTCTCGTTTGAATCGATTAATCTTACTTCTTATATATTGGGCAAAATTTGTAACTTTAGATGTCTTTTGAAAATTGAAATGTTGTTTAAGGCTAGAGGAAAGACACGTCGTCTTAAATATATTTGGCGCAATTTCCTTTTGGATCATGACGGTCTCAGAGGAGGATGGTATGATCTCCAACGCCGATTGCCTGCGTAGTAATAGTCGATACAACTGCCCACCGGGAGAGATTTCGCTTGATTTCCTGGAACAAGATCTGCCTCTCAACGGTCCACGCCTACAGCGTGTGCTTGGCAATATCTTGGTTCGTTCGCAGTGGTAGCAAATCGCCGTCGCCTCGCAACCGATCTTACACAGGTACTCTTCAAAACAATCGTGACTGGTCAGCACCTGTGTAAGTCTAATGGTTACTTGTCTCTTCCATCTCAAAGGCCGGCAGGATCGCCCTTACGACGTAATTATGCACAGGGAATCGACGTGGGAGGCCGTAGCGTCCTTTTGTGAGATCATCATGGTCCAGAAGGACGGAAGTCCGGTTATGGTCCTGGACTGCAGGTGTACACACTATCGAAAGGTGCGGGGAGGATGAGACGATTCCTCGCCATCATGAGACGTGCTCTATCAGGCACGAGTGGAGCAACGCACAGGTTTTTGTGCTGATGGCGGCCATCGCAGGGGATTTTAGTGAGTACAATCTCACATAACCCCACCCCAAAAGGTTCGTGTATCTATGAAGATTTATCCGAAACAAAAAAAGTGTACCTATTCTTCGATTAAAGATCTGTAATTGATCAATATATTTTATTTGTATCTACGTATATAGCTTCATTGAAATTTTAAATAAGTAATTTATTAAGTGAAGTTAATAACTTGTTAAAATAAGATCTTGATATTTTCATGCCCAATTTCCAGGCACATTTGGGCATGAAAATATCATTTTTGTTTCGAGGGGGCGCGGCTCCATGTACCTTCAGATTCAACTGTATCCAAACTGAAATAAATAGATTGCTTGTTGAAAACCTTTTTGCTTTCATAAATACACTGATATTTATTGTCCAAGTTGTATTAGTCGTTCTGCCCAATTTAATATGCTCTTTTTGTAGTGTTATTTCTTCGACAAATATTCGCAATAATCCTGGTCTTATATCTACATTGTTTGGCACACGAAAATAATTCAAGAATTACTATTGACTTTTTTAACCATAATTTACTAAAGCTTTTCATTTATTTAAATTATTTATTAAACCTTATTACAGTGTATTGTATTTGTATATAGTGTATTGTATAGTATAAGAAGTTTCCTTCATATACTATACAAAACATTCTTTTGATTCGGAACATATTAAAGCATTTCCCTACAACTAAGTATTATTTAAAGAACAAAGAACTTAACCCCTATAAAGATAACACGAATTTGTTATTTAGCATATCCACATAGATTCGAGCAAATGTAAGTTATTCCACAACATACCATTTCTGAAACAAAAAACATAAAAGATAATTCAATTACTTAGCATTTTTTTCCACATAGAAAAAGTCGTAAAGACAATGATTACACATATGATTATGTAAGCAATTTCGTTTGTAGGGCTCAAGTTCGCGACCTTCGCTTTGTAAGGTGAAGGACACACTGTTTTAGGGTTGCCAACAATTTATAATAACATATCCTATTTTATTTTAGGCGGTCATCCGCTCGCGACTTCGCTGGGATGTCATTGTCATGACAAAGAGACCCAGAGATGGCATGGGAGAATCTCCTTCCCAACAAAAAAAGAATTATCAAAATTGTTACATAAATGACGAAGTTATCCGCGAAAACATTTTTAAAATATATATTATACGATCGAATTCAGAAACCTACTCCTTTTTTTAAGTCGGGTAAAAATTATGTTTTCTTATACCGCCGAATTTCTGTCGTACGCCAAATTTTTTCAATACGTAAAAAAAAAACAAGACATTTTATTACATTTTTTTGAAACAATGGACCATTAAACTAATATCCATAATGATAATGATTACCAATAATACCTACTAATATCTAATACATATATGTAATCTGAATTGAGTACAACACTACAATTTTTGAAAATATACCTAATAGATGAATAATCGATAGGTAATCGCTGCGTTTGCTACGAGCACCAAATGTATACTGCCATACTGAAAAATACACGTATTCAAAGAATGGCCTTTTGAAAAAACGATTAACCATTTTTCAAAACAATTTCTTTTTTAATTTATCAAAGGATTAAATTTTTCTTCATAAAAAGTTAGCAGCCCTACCCGTGTTGTCATATATCACTCGCATCAAGGACACTCCGCCCTTTGTTTCTGCCAACACTCTTGATATTCGAATAGGATTTATCTTTTTAACCTATCTTTTTAGTGTTCATATAAAAACTCGTTTGGAAGTCGCCCTCTGGTAGTAAAACACTAGACATAAAATGGTAGCTTAGCACGTGAGGATTTACTTGGGCAAGTATAGCTACAAGTATTGTGATTGCGTCCGAATAGTTTATATTTTAAATTAAAAATTCAGTCATTCACTTTATTATTAATTATTTAGTCGTATATCGTGTTTTGGTATACAACATACACACATTCTTCTTCCTAGCATATTTCCCGGACTTAGCCAGGGTCTGCTTTATTCTAGCCTAACTTTTAACAAGTTACTGATTTTTACGCAGAGCGATTGCCGTCTGACCTCCGCAACCCAGAGGGCAAACCAGTAACCATTAAGACTAGAATATTGCCTACTATGAGTAACGATCATTATCTGGTGTTTTTGATAACAACCGGGACCGACGGCTTTACGTGCTCTCCGAGGCACGGTGGGTAAACCCACAAGGACCAGACCTAGAAACGAATGTTTATACAAATATAAACATCCGCTCTTAGGGGTAATCGAACCCGCGACCGCCGGAGTTAATAGCGCATTCAGCACCAATACACCAGAGCGGTTGTCGATACACACAAACTAATATAATATATATCTCACACATTTATAACTCACAATAGCTCAAATATAGCTTACAACAGCTCACAGTATTGAAAATAAAGAAACATCGCGTGACCGGCCATGGGGTGAAGTAAATGAAATGCCATAGCTCTAAGGGCAAGTGTAGCGTGTCTGAGCCATGGTCGTATACAGTTATACATAGAAATATATAGTTAGATGTATCAGAGATACTGAACAGTTGATAACGTTTTAGTTTCCATTTTAATATCAAAGGTACTAATTTTATAAAGATGGTGAGTCATTGTGTTTGTTTTATTTACTCTATCACTAGTATAACAGAATAATGTTGTAGATATTCTAACATAGCACACAGGTCTTCATATGTAATCTCAGTTTGTAAATTGTTTGATAGCCCAAACTTTAAATCCTTGAAGCAATAATGGCTTTTACTAAAAATCTTACTTAAGAAGACAACAATTTAAAACGAAATAAATAAGTATTTAAGACATTTTCCCGATTCACGGTACACCGTGTCGCGACCGGGCCGTGCTCCGGCCAGAGCTCGGACGGGGCACGGTAAAACATTGTTGTATACACACTCGGACACATTATTACATTTCTCATTTCAGATTACAAAGGGACGCTTTGATGAGACAAGTTGCTCGAATTCTTGGCAGTGTTTAGTTTCCAATCGATCTGTTTGGTTTCCAACAAATTTAACTCAACAAGGAAAGCTATGAACACTCAATGCCAATAAAACTCAACAACTCACTTACTCAAACTCAAAAGTCGAATTCGTAATAGAAGTAAAAGACAAGTAAAAAACACACTTAAAACAATATGATGCATTGCAACATTATATTCTTAAGTACGTAAATTGCAAGTCTCTTTGGTCATGAGCTATTCATGAAATTAATAATATTCACATATTAAAATGTAATTTTCTCTCTCCTATAAGTAAGTTAGTAAGTTTTGACCTTCAACTAACTATTTCAGTTCAAATCCTCTCGAAACCTACTCATCTCGTAACGTGACACACACTCGGACACAAAATTACAATTCTCGTTTCATATTACAAAGGGATGCTTTGTTGAGACAAGTTGCTCAAATTCCCAAGCTATAAACTGTTAGGAACTGTTAGGCAAACTATGGATAGGTACTTCAAACACTGTTTGCTAACAAAGACAATATCTAAATTCTTCTTCCTAGCATTTTGCCCGGACTTAACCAGGGTCTGCTTTATTCTAGCCTAGGTTTTGACGCGTTACTGATTTTTACGCAGAGCGATGGTAGCCTGACCTCCGCAACCCAGAGGGCAAGCCAGTAACCAATTAGACTAGAATATTTTACCTACTATGAGTAACGAACGTTATCAGGTGATTGTGATAACAACCGGGACCGACGGCTTTACGTGCTCTCCGAGGCACGGGGGGGACACCCACATGGACCAGACCTAAGAACGAACCGCCGATGAACCTACGACCGCCGGCGTTAATAGCGCATTCAGCACCACTACACCAGAGCGGTCGTCTAAAGACAATATCTATATATAATAACAATATTTAGACAAACATTATTGTAAATATAGATATTGAACTGTGGTATTTCAATAAATACAAGAGGTATGTATACAACAAACTGGGCACTGATTCTGTTTATCCAACAGAAACGCGAATAAAATGTAATGCGTACTTTGCTAACAAATAACAAGCAAATAAAGCATAACAGCCTTTACGTATTATGGCTATAGAATCAAGATAATGTTAAAGTAGAAGCATTTAATTTCGCTTGAAAGCAGACATTTTTGTATGAATGATTGTTTCTCTAACTTAAAATTCTAAAGCATATCTATAAGAGCAGTGCCGTAAATTGTGATTTGTGTGTGTGTGATTTGAAAGTGACACGTGTAAAACAGTCGAGCGCTAAAACCCGAATGACAAAATAAACAGAGCGGTTTGGCTGGTGTCCGAGCACAGGGCGTAGGTCTTGGAAAGACGCAGAAATGATGGGTAACAATGGTGAATATCATAGCAATCATAGGAGTTGGGAGCGGCGTGTGAAAAATGATGCTACCCAAGAAAACTGTGTACAAAAACCTATTAATCATGAGCCCAAACGCAAAAACTTGCACCAGGTGCCGAAAATGGTATTTACAGCATTATTTAAGAGTTGGTTAACTGTAGAGTATTAGAGGTGATATCACAACTTTTCTAATGCCAACGAATCAACAAAGTACTAAAACGGCCCCATTTTGGGCTCCATTAATATTAACCAAATATACTCGTAATATTAAAACAAAAACAAGTTACGATCCTAACAAAAATATTATCAAACGCGATCTCTCCCATCAAATCTCCAAAACACTGCGGTGCGCGTTGTGAATATAAATAATTACACTTACCCCTCCCCCCGGGCAACCCCCCCTCCTCCCTCGCTAACGGGATTATATCGGAGGTAAACAGACGTATTAAAACGGAATGAAATTGCAATTTCTATGGCACCGCGCCCCGCTGCGCACAGGTTCAGCTGATTACTATCTTAATGGAACTAGGTGTGTGGTGTTTCAAAATTTTTATAAGTATAACGTATGATTATATGTGTATAATCTTTATTGTCCTAGAAAGGCAAACTTTTTAAGAGCTAGGTGTATTTTAGCATGGAACGTAGTTATGTTATTTAATAATGTATTATGAGCGTAAGAAATAGTGGGTTATTTTAAAAATATTTCTACAATAGGTATTTTGTGAAGAGCACAATTCTCATTGATGTCTATTGCTGTCTATTTTAAACTTAAAGATACGTTTAAACTAGGTTTTAAACCGATTCTCCTATCAAACTGAAAACTCAGACTTTTGCGCAAGACAAATCATTAAATACAAACCTAAATTATTCGAAATATAACTAATGTTTGATCAATTCTAGAAAATTTCCTTTGTTTTTCCTGCGACTGTACAAGTCGGCGTCTTCAAAGGGCAGGTAAGTTAGGGCGAGGTAATTCACGAGGGTATCCCGCAGGGGGACTGACCTTCAGACACGCAACACCCCACCAACTTCAACTCTATCCCCTACACCGTAAGGTTCAAAATTGACTGAGATTTTCAACCTTATTGTGATAAGAATAAGGCTTATACTAATACGATATAGTGCTGCAGATATTTCGCTGGTCGTGAATTTTTTAAAAGGCTTTTACCGCTCCACGTTAATAATTAGTGGAGTTAATATTTTTTGTTCGTACTTTATTTCTTTTCTATATAACTTTTATTATGATGATTTTTTATTTTATTTTATGAACCGGCTTTATTATGCTTTTTATAAACGGCTTTTATAAGAGACATAATAAAATATGATCTGCTATATAGAAAACGCTTAAACAAATAGTACGAGTATAATAGGTACAATATAGAGATATTTTAGTAGATGGAGCTGCCATCCAAAGCTCTCTCTCTCGTCTCAATAACTGTAAGTGATGGTTTCGTTGAAACCCTTTTTTAATTGCTTTTGTGTTGAAAAATAATTTGATAAACTTGCATGTGTTGAAATAAATCTAAAACAGACATTTTTTTTAAATGCAATTAGTGTACGACTTGTATACTTAGTATGACTATTCCAATTCGTCTCTTTACCTTCTATGATGCAGACTAAGCTCCGTTTTCGTACAAAATTCGTTAATGACCTATAACTGATACAGTCCTACAATATCATTATAAACAAATTCTGCTGTACCAATATCATTGATAAATAATGCATAATAATTGGTGTACAATAATCAAATACAACGTGCTGTATACTGTAAACAGGTTGAGGGATTTTCGCACCGTGTCGAGGATGGGGCCCCATTGTTCTTTCATCTCAACCTCCTGACCCCACCTTTACCACCTTCTAACCCTACTTAATGGGAGATTTTTAACTGTAGGTTTATGGTAAAATATATTTTAGTATTTAATTTTAATATCATAACATTCACATCATATTCTTCTAAATGAACTGGAATCTTTACTTTATTAGAAATGGGAAAGTCAATTTGTTTGGTTGCTTGTTTCACTTTCACAATTAAAAATAAATAAAAAAACTTCCATTTATACGGTGTATTACAAATATCTAAGTACTATTTCGACTTTGACCAGACTTTTGACAAGACGACGTCCGTGGCGCAGCGGTCAACACGCCTGCCTGCGCCGTGGAGGCCCCGG
>DVXP01004155.1:0-10614 GCA_018235645.1 Junonia grisea
AAAAAAAGCAGACGTACCAATTCACGCTAGCTCAAATTTCATAGTTTCATTCTAGTCTACGAAGCTTCATCACCCTGTTGTTGTTCAGCGATTAGCGCCAGTGAAGTTTTAAGTGAAATCAGTTTTTTTAGAATGGCAATATTTGTGATATGACATTAAGCCGGTGTGTCAATTTTTTTAGTCTATGCTTGACTAGTATGGTGGTCGATTTACCAATATTTTTCACAAATTGTTTGTTGAATTAGGCGGGAAGCAGGTTTTGGCATTTTTTAAACAAAAATGAGTGTCGAAGAAGATGTAATGAAAATACAAAAGAAGTTGACTAAGATGACATCGGATGATGGCACGGTAGGTGTGGTAATAGATATAATAAAACTACAATTATTTTAGTAGGTACAAAAGATGCTACATAAATAAAAGCAACACCGCGTGAGCACGGTACCTGATATTAATAAATTATTAACGAGAAAGTAAAGTTTTGAAATTGAAAACACTTATGAATACATTTGACTATTATAGATCTTATTAAATCCTATACAAACACCTATGTAAAAAATACAAACACCACTTTATGTATGCGGTCCACTCTTACTAGTTCCACCTACCGAATGAATGGTACTGAACATTTTTTGAATTTCAGGGTCAAGAGGAAGCACTGGAGCTATTAAAGGCTCTTCAAACAATGGCAATCAATTTGGATGTCCTCACCAAAACCAGGATAGGCATGACTGTAAATGCTTTACGAAAGTCCAGTAAGGATGAAGAAGTTATATCATTGTGCAAAACTCTCATCAAGAATTGGAAAAAGTTTTTGTCGACACCAGCTACACCTTCCAAGGACTCAGGGGGCTCATCAAAATCTAAAAAAGATTCCAGCAAAGATAAAGAGAAGAGGGATGAAAAGGAGAAAGAAAAGAAACTACCTGCATCTTTTCCGCCACAGTCAAATACTACTGATGCCGTCAGACTAAAATGCAGAGAGCTGCTGATGCAAGCCCTCAAAATTGATGGTGAAAACCCTAACTCATGTGCGTCTCCCGAAGAACTTGCTGAGGAATTGGAAGAATGCATTTATGCCGAGTTCAAAAATACAGATATGAGGTACAAAAACAGGGTCCGCTCTCGAGTAGCAAACCTCAAGGATCCAAAGAACCCAACATTACGAACGAATTTCTTGAATGGAGTAATTGCTGCTTCACGTCTTGCCAAAATGACTCCAGAAGAGATGGCCAGTGATGAAATGAAGAAGCTCCGAGAGAAGTTCATAAAGGAAGCCATTGATGATGCTCAGCTGGCAACTGTTCAGGGTACTAAAACAGAAATGCTCAAGTGCGGCAAATGCAAGAAGAAGAACTGCACTTACAACCAGCTCCAAACCAGAAGTTCTGATGAGCCTATGACTACTTTTGTTTTATGCAATGAATGTGGTAATCGCTGGAAGTTTTGTTAAGACTGCTTTTAATGTATTTAGAGAAATAGTGTATCTTTTATGATATGATACACTGGTGTATCAAATAAATATTCTTAACTTTTACTATGAATTGATTTCCCATTTCATTGCATTGACCTTTTGCTATAATTGAAATTGGAACTGTGTGAAGTAGATAAGGATCTTAGTTTTAAAAATAATGAAATAAATTAACCTGCTTTAAGTGATTGGCAATTTTCTTTTACAATCTATGGGTGGGTTTTGTAGATGGCATAAAACAACAAGATTTTTATCACATTGCTATATATTTCTCTACATTCTTTTCTCACAACAGGAATGTGCCCTTAAAGGACTTATTAATATGAACATATATACTCATTAGTTTGATAATCCCCAGCTTCTTATTTATAATTTTATACATTTTTGCTGCAAAAATATGTCTTTTAAATATTCCACTTAATAAAAAAAATAAATAAATGACAAAATAAAGTTATACAAATATTATTTTGAAACTTATTTTAAAATCATGTAATGTTAACAAGTTATTGTCTGGTTACAATTTAAAACTTCTGGTCAAAATCATTTTAATATATTTTTTCAATATTAGTTTTTTTATTATAATAAAATCATAAAAATGTCATGACATTTTAATGCACAAATGTAGTTTATGACTGTACTGTTAGTGGTTTATTTTACTTTTAGAATTGAAAAATAATGTTTTATGAAATTACAATAATATTTTTAAAAGAAATCATATACCTAATTATTCATTTTCAGCTTGAATTCTATTCATATTGAGGTTAAAAAAACACATGTTTTGTATTAAATTGAAAATTAGTACAATATTTCAATTTATAATGTGTAATAATATTATAATGTTTAGATAAAAATATGATAAAAGTAATTAATCACATTGATAAATAATTATATATTTTGCTATTTAATCCTTGTTCTCATAAAAAATAATAGCTGATTTCAGGATTATAATTTGAAGTATGGATGGAATTCAGACTATAAAATAAGATGAACTGTATTATTTAGAGTTATAGATTTAACAATAATCATATTTTCTTTTAATTTTTGGGATCAATTAAGCATATTTCTTATTAATGCAATAATATATAAAGTTTAGTAGTAGTAGTACAAGAATTTCAAAGTTATCCACCTAACACATTGATAATCTTATTCAATCTCAGCTATTCTTACTATATTCACAAATATTAATAAACCTGTTCTATAATATAACTGCGATTTTTTTCAATGAGCTCTCTTCAAAAGATAAAGTGATCTAAAACTAGACTTTATTCATTGATCCCTAACTAAATTCTTATTAAAATAAAGTACATAGAAACAATGGAAAGTTATACTATAATGCTTGTTGAAATTTTATTATTATAAAATTTACTGGCCAGATTTAATGTATACAATATTTTGTGTACATCTTAATGTTCCGAAAAATCCGTCAAGTGATCTAATCTAATATGGCAAGCTATACTTTGGTGAATATCGACAGTTTCACTTTTTGGCTCCTTCTATGGAACTATATTAATTTATTTTACATAATAATTTTGCTTAAACACTTAATTACTTAAACTTACCTACACTTACAACTATTCAACTAACAGTTCGCCTGTTTTAATTTTTACAAATATTTTGTTTTCATTGCACGAATTATTTTGATTAAGCATATCTAATTTGAGATCACACGATGAATTATCTTCATTTTCATCCAGTTTTGTAATAGTAAAACTTACGTTTTCATTAGCAACGAAACACTCAGCGTTGAGGTTCTTTTGGTAATTGAAGTGAGATTTCAAATGCTCGCGAAGGAAATGCGATTGCACTACAACTAAATCACAAAATGTACATTTATGATTACCAGAATTCAGAATGTCAGTTTCATCATGTCTTCTGTAATGGTTACTGAGAGCATCTTGGCGTTGATTTGTGTAAGGACATAAAAGGCACATGTGTAGCTTTCGGTCCTTCGTGGGTGAAAGATCTGAGGTAGTCGTGTCCTTTCCAGTCATGTTCATAGATCGTCGCCGTTGCAATAATCGGAGTGTTTGTTGATCGCTAACTGAAAATTGTTGGAAATCACTTCGAGGAGGTCTTCTAGGCATAGTTTTGATCGCTAATTTTATGTTGTCGCCACTTTCATCTTTCTTGCTTTCTGTATTTTCAACTTCAGTTTCAACATAACCATTTACACCTTTCTTTCGCTCTGCTTGGGCTTCATCATTCATTTGATGTTTTCTCATATGTTGGACATAATTAGCGTAGTACTTCACAGAATAATCACATATTTCACATTTATACCTTTGCTTTGAACCGTGTAAAGATAAGTGTATTTTATATTGTTCGCGTTTTTCAAAAGCTGATGGACATTTATGGCATTTATAACGTTTTTCTTTTTGACGGCCATTTTTGAGATAAGTTGGATAAATGAATTCTGGATTACCATGCATTAAATATCCGAATTGAGGGTCTGCTTGAAGTACAGGCGGAAAATGGTCATTTGGCTTTACAAGTTTATCCTTATCAGTTAAAACCCTCTTCTGCGCTTCAGTTTTTCTCTGAAATAAGTCAGTTCCTGATAAAGGTATATTTTTGTAATCTAAATCATCACCGGACTCGTAATCGCAAGTGGTATTTTTATTTTCGTTGTCATGTAATATTTCGTGTTTGGCAAGATTTCCAATATTTTTCACAGCATAACTACATTTCTTACATTTATGTTCACCTTCTCCACCATGTAGTCCCATGTGATAACTTAATGCCGAAGTCTTAAAGAACTTTGCCGGACATTCCTTACAGAAGTATTGTTTTGGCACATGTTTTGTATCTGAATATTTTTTGGTACTATTTTCATTAAATTCATAATTTTTTCCAGGATTTGCTACCACCCACGTTATATCTGATGTACGTAGACAATGAACAAATTGTAACTTAGGTTCTTTATATAAACTATGAATTTTATGAATGAATTTGAGCATTTTTGTTTTGGTATTATATTCATCACTGTGTACAAAAATATGAGAATTTAATTCATCTTCTTGGGGTACTGAAAATTCACAACTCTTGCATTTATTCGAAAATGTTAAGTCATGAAATTTGTCGTGGACTTTTAATTCACTATCTGAGAAAAATCTTGCCGGGCATTTTTGACAGAAATATAACGTTTTAGTTTCCTTATTCTCGCTCTGGCTTTCATCTTCCTTGCCAACGTCATCATCCATATTACTTTTCTCACTTTCTATTACTTTACGCAATTTAGCAATTTGTTCTTCATCTGGGATATCTGGTTCAACAGGACAATAAATGCGGCCGTATATTTCCCCATGAGTTTTAGAGTGCTCCGATAATCTCATTTTATTATCACAGGTAAACTTACATTCCAAGCATTTGTATATTGTTATATCACTGTTTTCAAATACCATGCAATGAATTTGTTCATGATTAGGGATCTTACATTTTTGTGAATTCACGTACGAGCAATAACGACATTTATACATTTTGTGAAACTCATTTTTAGCCGATACCCATACGAAAGGAATCTCATCGAGGTTGACTGAATATTCCGATTGGGCATCTACTTGATTAGAGTTCGAGGATGTAGATTCTAATTCATTTTCCATTTCTCCTTTTTTAGTAATAATTCCATGAACCCTCATGTGCTGATGAAGTAAATGTCTTTTTGAAACGCTATAATTACACTCTTGGCATTTGTAGGGCGTATCAGCGGGTAAACGGTGGAATTGTTCATGATACATAAACTGCGACTTACTATTTGTTTCGTATGGACATTCAGTACACCTATGCCTTTTCGTTGAGGACGAAGTTGGTAAAGCGTGAGGCCCTGGTTCTGGTAAAGGTGACTTGCAGCCCATTGCTTTTGATATATAATCTTCTGGATCAGTGATTCCGTGTAATATTAAATGTTGGATTAATTCATGTTCATCTTTAACAAAGAAGGGACAAAAGTAACATTTGAATATAGACTGCGGCGAAGGTTGGTGTTGTTGTAGATGGGCCAAAAGCATATTTTTATCGCTTGCTTTAAACGGACATTTAGTACAAGTGTCGGTGCTAATGTCGTTAATTGATATTGCATTTATATCAGGTTTTGGTTTGACCGTGGTTATAACTTTGATCACTCCATCATGCTTCAATCGGCAATGCCTCTGAAAATAAAAAGAAAATATTGTTAAGTTTGAGTTCACAAGCAAAAGTCATTTCATGGAATAAATTGTAATATCTAAAAGGTATATCTAAAAGGGGGGTAAGGGGTGAACGGTAACAACATCTCAACCGACCCAATTGTCAGCCTCACCTGCACGCGTAGGTTGTTTATATCGAACAACTAACGACGAAGGTTCGTTAACGTCGGCCTTCGTGGTGCCCCCTGCTAGATAACGGACGAGGCTCTGGCGACCGAGCAATGGCGGTATATCCATACACCCTACTGGGCAACTGGTAGGAAGAGGTTAAAGCGGCCTTGAAGTTTAAATAACTTCTAAAAAGTCTAGTGCAGAAGGCAACGGGAAACCACTGCATAATATTATATTCCCTAGTTGTCAGTTTCACATGGAAAAGTCGAAAAATACAATGGCCCCGAGTTCCTGGCGTCCCTTAAATGGGACAGGGGTGCGAAGAATCTCCAGGCGGAAAACACAAAATAAGTTAAAGATAGGAACATGGAATGTCCGAAGCCTAAAGAGTCCAGAAAAAGTGTACAATATATGCAAAGAAATGAAACGTTTAGATGTGGACGTCCTGGGTGTTAGTGATGTGAGGTGGATGGGAAGTGGTAAACACGTGATTGAAGGAGACTACGTCATGTATTACTCTGGTTCCAATGACACCTCGAATAAGTACGGAGTTGGAGTCATTATAAACACAAAACGATTAAAAACCACCATTAACTTTCTTCCTAATACCAATCGAACCATGATGCTTCAACTGCAGGGCAAACCTAGAAATATCAACATCATTCAAGTGTATGCTCCCACAGCTGACGGATCAGATCAAGACTTGAAAGAATTCTATAGTGAAGTAGAACACCTGCTCGGAATCACAAAACATCACGAAATCAACCTAGTGATGGGAGATATGAATGCTAAAGTAGGCGATACTGAGGTACAGGGTGTTGCAGGGAAATTTGGTTTGGGTGTTAGAAATGAAAGAGGGGATAATTTTATTCAATTTTGTCAAGAAAATGACCTAGTGATAATGAATACTTTTTTTCAACTACCTCCTAGAAGGCTTTATACATGGAGCTCACCACGCCATAACCCGCAACATATCATCAGAAATCAAATCGATTACATAACGATAAATAGCCGCTTTAGAAATTGTATCAAAAGTGCAAAAACATATCCCGGAGCTGATATTGGATCTGATCATAATCCAGTCATAGCCACTCTAGCATGTACCCTTAAGAAAATAAGGAATAGGTCACAAAATGCTATCGCCGACATAAACAAACTAAAAGATGCCAATATTAAGAATAAAGTTGCGAAGGAAATAAATGACTGGGCACAGACTGTGAAATCACAGGCAATCATTTCACCCGAAGACACCTGGAATACTTTAAAAATCAAAGTACTGGAAATTAATAGACTACACCTAAAGCTTGATTGGATTCCTAAACACAGTTGGATGACAGAAAAAATTTACAAACTTATGGAAGAGCGCAGACTTTGTAAATATACTGACACAACCAAATACGGAGAACTTCACAGAGCTGTACGAAGAGAAGCGCGTTTTGCTCGTAATGACTGGTACCGGCACAAGTGTGAACATCTAGAATATCTCTATGACAAACATGACGCATTTAATTTATATAAAGAAATAAAGACCTTTATAGGCATTAAAAAGTTCACAAACCATCTCGTGGATGAACAAAATGTCCCAATCATAGATATTTGCAAGAAAAAACAGCTTTGGAAACAACATATTACATCCATGTTTGCTGACAATACACGGAGTGAATATGTACCTTATGCCGCGAACGATGGGTACTCCATTCTACCAGAGGAGATAAAGAAGGCTCTATGTAAAGCTAAGACTGGAAAATCACCTGGACCAGATAATATCCACATTGATATTATAAAACTAATAGACGAACACAACATCGACGTTCTCGTTAAATTTATGAATGACATCTACGATTCTGGTCGGTTGCCTCAAGATTGGCTGTCGTCAACTTTTGTCACTCTTCCAAAGAAAACAAATGCGAAAAGATGTGAGGATTTTAGAACAATAAGCCTTATGAGCCAAGTGTTGAAATTATTCCTCAGCATCATCCACGAACGCATAAGAACCAAGTGCGACGATCAACTCGCTGATACCCAATTTGGATTCCGATCTGGTGTTGGAACTAGAGAAGCTCTTTTTGCAATACAGGTTTTAGTACAGAAATGCAGAGATATGCAGCAAGACGTTTTTCTCTGCTTCATCGATTACAAAAAAGCATTTGATCGAGTACGGCATGAGGGCATGACCGTCATGTAGAGCTTTTACACGGAATCGGATTAGACAGTAAAGATATTATCGGAGATATTATCGGAATAATAATTACGGAATCACTGCATGATCTAGATTGCGGAGTTAAAATAAATGGGCGCAATATTAACAACCTGAGATATGCAGATGACACAGTACTTATATCATCGTTACTTAAGGATCTGCAGTAGGTTCTTGACTGAGTCAATGACTGCAGCAAGAAAGTGGGCCTCAAACTAAACATCACTTAAACGAAGCTCATGATTATTTATAAAAACGGAGTGAGTGATGACCATCTAACCGTGGCTGGCCAAAAGCTGGAGTGGGTATGCAAATATAAATATTAAGGTACGTGGCTAAACGAAAATTGGGACAACGATTTAGGAATTAATACACGTATCGAAATAGCCCGTAACACCTTTAAGGAGATGCAAAAAATATTTGCTGTCGAAACCTTAAATTACATTTGCATATCTGGACAAAAAAGGTTTCAAATGCGGATGTTCTGCGACAAGTCAACCTAAAACCCGAACTTTTACATACCGTCAAGATGAGGAAAGTCGCTTATCTCGGACATGTGCTTAGGCATGAGAGATACGAACTCCTCCAGCTCATTATGATGAGAAAAGTTGCCGGTAGAAGAGGTGTCGCTCGTAGAAAAAGTCATGGCTACGGAACATCAGAGAGTGGACTGGAATTGCGAGTGGTGCCCATCTTTTCCGCCTCGCAAAAGACAGAGAAAAGTATACGGAGCTGACTGCCAACCTTCACTAGTCAGAGAGGCACCTTAAGAAGGAGAAGGCTGGAGCGGGCTGTGTCCAGCAGTGGACTGCGATTGGCTGAAGACGACGACGAAAGTTTATTTCACGTAGAAAATTAAAGTTTATATTTATATTGCAAAAGCCGAGCCGCTCGTGGCGCGCCTCGTTTTGCTGTATTTCGACAAATATAAGATTTCCAGATGCTACACAAAATGTATGCAAATTGGAGTTCTTTTTACGTTGGTCATTAAAGCGCGCCAACGCGGGCGCGCGCCCTGTGGGACCGCGGCGCCCGTGTGCACCGCACACCCTGCACCTAAGGGAAAGACGCCCCTGCGAATCAGTAAACCCCGACTCTATGTGCTACTTGTCTGTCTCACCCCTAGAGTGTTTTGTAAGCCGGAGACTTAAAACACTCTAGGGGTGTGACAGCCTCCGCCTGCCGTAACAAAGCGCAGGCACCGTGCGAGCCGGAGTGGCCGAGGCTGCGGAGGTAAGCATGGATGCCTGTGCTTTGTTAGATACGCTAAGGCGGTGAGGCAGCTCATCCCGCAGCAACGGAGACGTTCCAGAGCGAGATTTTATTTAAAAAATGTATGTGACTGATAAGTATTAGATTTTTTACTTCACAATAATACATTTTGACTGCTAATAAAGTCAGCTATAAGCTATAACCCATTCAACGACTACGCTAAATGACGTTTAGTCAAGATGTTAAACGTTACATTAAAAGTCTTGTTTCCACTAAAATAAGAAAGGTTCGTCCACCTTAATTCCAATTTTTGTCCTTAATTCCAATTTTAACGTCTACTCATATTTTCAGAAGATTTTTACCGAGAGATGTTTTTAAAAAAAACAGTGAACAGTGTTTTTAAAAAAAGAATTAGATAATAAAATACAAAATAAAACTGAAGATGAAAGTTCAAAGATGTGTATCTATATTTTTAAATATTTATAGATCCAGTATATTTGTCAGTAAAATAACCTTACCTGTAGACTAAATAAACGAAAGAATTAACAATATTCAATCTATCTACTAAATTTTTTCTTTTAAAATAGATAGATAGATAGATAGAGTCTATCTAACTTCTATCTAGATATCTAGATATCTATAGATAAAATAATTTATTTGTATTTTTATTATAGCAACCCCATTATTTTATTGTCTGTGGTCATTTAATTGTTTCGACATGAAAGCCAATCAGAAAAGTCCAAGCAGACAGTGAAAAATGTCGGCGTAGGTGTAGTCGTCTCTAATTTTTTACTTTTCAACAGGCTAAGCGCGGGTGCATTACATTAAAAGTTATACAATATTTGTTCAAACCTTAAACCTTTTCGTTACAGTGTTAATACATTCTCCAGGTAAACATTATTACGGTATATAAACCCAAAACTCACTTTCCCTTCCTTGACAGATGATCTGTTTCCAATGTTTTTTTTAATTGTAAATAAAAACAAAAATATTTCTGTTTCGTAGAAGTTATATTTTTTTACAACTGCGTTTGCATTTATTCGTTTTTGCAACAACGTAAATGTGTCCGTTTATAGAAATAATTAATTAGTCACGTAATTTTGCGTTGTGACCAGTGCGTATCAGAAATTTTACGAGATTTATATTTGCGCAGAAATGGGTGATGAAATGGACCCGTGCGAATGCCTGTGGAACCATGAGCTGGCGATGCGACGGCTCATCTCGTTGGTGAGTCGATCAGTCGATATTATCTAGTGACCTTGTGCCATATTTATCAACAGTGGATTTTCCACGTTTGCAATATTAGTTTAGAAAATGAAAGCGTCGCAAAATATATTTTTAGTACTTTTGAAAGTTTTATTTAAAATAAATTATGAGTGCAATGATGCATTATGTATTTTTATATATTTGTATATTGTATAAATTATATTTTTATTGATTTAAAT
>DVXP01004156.1:0-10612 GCA_018235645.1 Junonia grisea
TAATAGCAAATGAGTGAGCTCACTCATTTCAGGTGTGCCACATTTTGAAGCGACCATACTATGGCGAGGGCGCATCTCACGATTTAAATCTTTGTTTGTTATATAAATTAAATACATTGTATCTTCGTCTTTACAATATATTATTATGTTTGCCGATTTTTTAATTTTCATTAAATATATACTTAACGTATACAAGAGTCTATTTTATTCCAATTTGTAAAACTTAAAAATCCACAACTGTGACCTAAAATTTTTACTAGATATCTATAAAAATAATAGAATATAAGTATGAATATTATGAATGCAATTAGTAAATAACTTTAAAATATTTATATCGGTCGTTATCTCAATACGGTATATAAACTTTAAAGTAATAATTATTATTTTTAGATAGACGATAAACGTTCAACTAAATTACTGTAGGTATCAACCTTTGACAAATTGGAAATTGGAATAGACTATGATTTCCAATATAAAGATTATTTTTTTAATCGACCTCATTTTTCAAGCATACTTTTTATTACAACTTCTTATGGCTCCTCCACACATCAGCGAACTAGTTCGCTAATGGCATTCGCGAACTAGTTCGCACACGTTGGAGAATGCATTCGCTAATGTACCTCCTCAAAATATCAATACTGCATAGCTTAAATTACTTACCTAATGACTTGTAAATATCAATATTTAATAGAATATAGAAGTCATTAAGTAAAGTAAAGAATGCATTCGCCAACGTGTGCGAACTAGTTCCCGACTGCCCGCGAATGCCACTAGCGAACTGGTTCGCGATCTAGTTTGCTGATGTGCGGAGGAGGCATTACAAGAAAACACTGCCACTACATTTTAAAAAGAAATCCTGTAATTATTAGGCCTGAACTATTTTGGCCTCTACCTGGAGATAGCTACTTTATAATTGTAAAATAATGAATCATTAACTAGAAAACAACGATGAAAGTAATCAGAAGTTTTAAGTTATCGAACATAATTATTTATCTTTTTATAATCAAATATAATTTTATAGATAAACTTTACTATGATTATGTCTCACGCAATCTTAGGTTGGATATTGGTGGCGATTAAATTTCCCTAGCGGCGGTTTGCGGAACTAGTATAGGACAGAATTGACAAATACTTTTCGAACAAATATGTGGGAAACAACCTGAGTTTATCATTTGATTGTTTTTAAAACAATCTGTGATATGATTTCGTTGTTCGATATTTACAAGGTAGTCGAAAATACTATAAGATCGCTTCGTGGGGTTGACTTTAGATAGAAATCGAAAAAGAGTATTGATATTATTTTGATAATTTACAGACGTTGTTGATTGTTTTGTAGTACCTGGAAAGTAATCCGATTCCATATTTAGTTAGTTCTTAATTTAGTGGCTTTGATTCTATATTTAATCTATGTTTAAAAAGTATCTGACACTTGACAGTATCTGTCTTACGCTAGTTCTGCAAGTCGCCGCTAAGGAATCTGCTAATCGCCAATAGGGGAAGAAATAAATTGCTCGAAAAGTGTTGGTATAACGTTCTAAAGTGGACATTTTTCAGGAATTCTGGATGGATATTACTTTTAATTTCAATTACTTATGTAATGTTACCAATTACTATGCAATAATAAACTTTTTATTGCTAACGTTATAAGGGTTATAATCTGTCCAAAGTGCTCTTAAAGTTAAAAAAAAAAGTATTCTGTTAGTTGGGCAATCTTTTGGGCTATTCGTTTGTATCTCTTATTAAATATTTGGGTGAAGACAAAACCGGTGTGATTATTTTTCCATCAGATTGGATCAAATTAAAATTTGTCCATCTTTCTGGTACTGGTCTTACAGTTGATTCTCAAATCACATAACTTATTAAGAAGACAAAACACATAACCAAACTAATTTAATAATTTTAACGGACTTTCATAGTGATGGTACTAAGTGAATGGAGAAATAAAAAACTACATAAGTGATTACAAATTTTATTCACTATAATTTTACGACACCATATACAATGTATAAGAATAATATCTCTATTTATACAGTACATTATGGAATTGTGCCGATTATGTACAGACAAAAACATTTTCTTTCCGACATTGGAAGCTTACAATATCGAATATAATAATAAAACTTATCTCTAACAATCGTTAAGACATTGGAATATTCATTTATCACATTAAATAAAATTTTTATTAAATAATTTTTGTACGCGAATATACATTTAATATACGACTTTTCTAATTAATAAATTGCAAAATTTCAAGACAAGCAAAAAATAAAGTTTTTGCCGTTTTTCAAACAACTGAAACATGAAAATTAATCGTCAACCAATTGCTTTAAATAGTTTTTTTCAACTAAAGAGATCCAATGTTATATTTTTCTGTTATTATGTGCGAGCAAGACAAAACACAACTAATGTTTAATTTCACTAAATGAGAAAAAGAGATAGATCTAGTCTATGTTAATTGGTTCAAAATAGCTATACTATGTATGACAAGACAATAAACTTAAATTATATTAATACTTATTAAGCTATGAGAATAAAAATTGCTACGTACTCACTTACATAAAGTATTATTTACAAAGTGCTACATAATCTAAAAGGGTAATCATATTGGTTACATAAAGATGTAAAAGTGAGAAGAAAAATACAATTATAAGTAAATAAATTTACTGTCTTTCATCTTTGATTGACGAGTACATGTGACACTCTCATGAGAATCACTTTTGAGCAAAATTAACTGAAATAGTGAAAAAAAACTTTTTTCATAAGAATGTTTCATAAAAAATAGCAAAAAAATATTGATTGATGAGAATCAAGTATTACACAGCTAATGAAGAAAAAGGCTTACACATTCAAAATTAACTGAAATTAAAATACAATTTAATGATAAAACAATGAATGACAAATACAGAAAATAAACGACTGACTGACAAAAATATTATTACTAAGCAATTTAATACAAGTAGGACATAAAAGAATTTAAAAAATAAATCGTTGAAAATAAATGCGAAAGAAAATGCACCTTATTCCATTGCAATATGGTTGATTATTCGAAGCATTATTATAATGTTTTCCATAATATTGCACTTAATACATTAAAAGTATGTATAATTATCGCTTTGCAAAATAAAAACTAAAAAAGCAATGAAAATGAACTATGATTCAATCTTGTGACGTAGTCTTATATGTCTTAAAATAATAGGTCTTTTTAGCAAGCAAGATATTTCTTACAAATAATATCAAATAAAATGAGTTTTAGTGTCCATAATGTTTGTCCAACTCATGATTTAGACTATTTGTCTGGGATAAAGCACCTAATTAAATACTTGTAAGCAAATTCTCAGTATAAGCAAGATTTTATATCATTTGTTATAATTTCAAATTCATTTTACATACTTAATTTTAATACTAAATGGCAGTGGTCACTTGGTAATGGATTTAGTAACAAGTTTAATATTTCAATAGAAAATACAATTTCATACTGTCTGTCACTAAATTTTAGAAAGACACAAACTGTCCAACAAAAAAAAACCTACTCGAAATTTTAATGACTGGCATCTAATCATACACATACATTACAGTTATAACGTGGAATAAGTCTGGACAATCTAACAATTAAACTTATATAGTTATCATAAAAATCCTAGTTCACATATAGTCGAAATGACATTTTTAAAGGAAACTCATAAATATTTTTAAGATATTTAACTGAATTCTAGATTTTAAACTTAACTTAAATTACGACCTCAAAAGGCAAATAGATTTTGAAACGTATTTGATATCTTGTGAACTAAGATAATTACTTATCATTGCGAATAGCACAGATAATTAAAATATACAAAACCAAGATCTAACTTTCTTTAATCTTTGATAATCACTATTTCTATAATTTAAGATATTGAGACTTATGTACTAGTGGAAAACTAGCGACATATTATATCTATTTATTTATTAAACATGTATTAATAAAATCGACAACATTTAAAAAGTTTAACGGCAGTGGTTATAGAGTATGGCTATTATAAATTTATTATTTATTTTTGTGGCTCCATCTAGTTGTTTTATTGTAACAGTTAAACTTATAAAGCAAACTCGAATACGAAATTTGATTCAAATCTGTCCAGTCGTTTTCAAGATACAAGAAATAAATTTAGAAAAAAAAAAATGTTATTTTAAGATATTTCATTAAAGTTATACTTTCCCATTTCTTTCTTTAAATAAATTACGGCTTGAATTGTAAAAAAAAAGTAACACCATTCTTTAACATACATGACAATAAACTTAACTTAAAATTCCTCAGATCGTATAAATGCGATAAAGTTGCATAGCTAAACTTATTAATAAAAATTATTCTAACTTTGATGTGTTTTGGAACTGGGTCCAAATAAAAATTATCTTTTCTTAAGACTAAAATCGCGTTCAGTCTTAAATACGATGGCACATGGACAGTGCTGTTGTATTATTATATACTTCTGCTTTAACTGCGTCACAGGGTTGTCAACTCTTGATATCGTTTGCCCCTAAAAACATGTAGAAAAAACCCCTAAATGATCATTTTTTACGCTCCAAAAGTCGACACATTCCGTTCCCTATCTTTAAGTTACCGTTTAAGCAAAAAAAGATTGTCACTCTGAAAAATTTTTGCCCCTAAAAAGTCTCAACCCGCTACAAAAACCTTAGGAGTTTAGGGACAAAACCCCTAAGTTGGTAAACCTGCTGCATCATTTAGCAAAAAAGTGCCTCATTTTCAATCATAAGCCAGTTTTAGTCACTTTTAGTTGTGCCAATCCGGCACATATTATTTCGCCAATATCAAGTGGGAACGAGAAAACACGATGGAGATTGTTCAGTGGAGTCGAGAATCCAACCTTTATTAAAATTTTGATAACACTATAAAATTGTGTAAATTTATTTGATTAACCTCTTATTAGAAAATAAATAAAATCTAATTACAGATTACACAACAAAAGCAGGAGTATATATCATACATTTGAGTTTAATATTGAGCCACAGAGTAAAAATCGACACAGATTAAACATTGCAAGACACTTATGAATATTTTGAATATTAATAAGCAATACGTTATAATTATATTTAAAGATTTTTGTTAACACTTATGTTGCTATGTGGTTCATTTTTATGTCATTTATATATTTTTACTATATCTTAAAAATCGAATATCTCATCTGTTGGACCAATTGTACTTTTTTTTATAGGTTCGTTAGAGAGGAAGGCAAGATATTTTCTTACTACTGTTTAAAATAAAATGGTCAAAATACTCAAATTAGATATTTAACGAAAATAAAATAAGAAAAAAAATGACAAAAAAAGAAAAAGTAGAAAACAATGAAATAAAGTCAAAAATTGGTCCCACAGCTGAGATTTGAGTCACTACATATCAACTGGTTTTTTCATAACCAAAAAACACTGACAATTTTGCACTGAACCATCGAATATTTTTAATAAGCGATCATAATTAAACAGTTTTATACAACACTTAAAATGATTTATTTGGTTCATTTTCTACCCAAGAAAAAAGCGGGTAGTTTTTAATACCCAAAAACACGACACATAAATCACCAACTTCACTTCATCAATACGTTAACACTTAGTCAGTTCAAGAATTTTTCATACCCAAATGAAAATCATGGGTACTTTTTATACCGCTACCCAAAAATCACACAAAACACTGAATCACTGTTCAAATGGCACAGTTAGCGACCGTTTTCAATAAACTATCTTTGATTTAACTCACTAGTCGTGGAATTTTGACCGTTGTCCATACTAATAGTGTAAACGTAACTGTCTGACTATTTGTTAAATTATTACGTCTAAAACGATGAACTGATTTAGATGAATTTCGTTATAGATTATATTGATTATACGTTTGTTAAGAAAATTAAATTTTAAAAGGTTATAATTGGATATGACATGTTTTTGGAAAACACTACACATCCCAAAGAAAAAGCTCACGTAATGTAACGAACGAACACAAATACACCGTATTAAATTTACACTAGTCAATTCACCAATTACCCACCCATTCCTTCGATAAAAATCCAATGCCGGTTACAAATAGGCCCTATACATCAAAAATCCACGACAAGTGTTAAAGTTGAAACCGCGATAGTTTACAACAGTTTACATGTGCACGGTAGCGGGTTCGAGCCCCCGCTACAGCAGCGCGCGGCGGCACTCGTCCCTGTAGGCGCCCGCCGAACCCCTATTTCATGTTTGCCACCTAGAAAAGAAATTTGCTTTTTTCGGCGATTTTTTTTTTTGAGAAAAAAAAAAGTCCGTCACCGAGTGTGAAATTAACTTAATGTACGTTTGATATTGGTTTTTGTTACTGAAATTACATTTGATTTTCGTTTATTCGATTATTTAAATAATTGTATGTAAAAGTACGAAAGATAAAATTGAATGAATTGTGAACGTTATTTCAGTAAAAAATTTTCTTTAGCCATTACCAAGTATAAAAGTTAATTAATATACCATTGGTAGTGTTATTTATTTATTTATCATTTACTGAAATGACATTAGTTTATTCAATTATTAAATAAATAGTGCTGTTTGAATAAATTATATTGTTTAAATAAGTGTGTATGGAATGTCGTTTCAGTAATCACTTTACCCATAACCAAGTGTAAAATTAATATACTACTATTGATACAGTTATTAGTTTTTTCAAAAAACTCTGAAAGTTAGTTTTGTTACATAAAATACAAATTGTTAGTATATAATATTTTGTCAGTCTTACATATATTAAATCTGTATGTAAAGTCAGTCGTATACAAATATATCCATTTCTACATTACCATTTCTACATGTAGCATCGAAAGTGTTAAAAAGCGAAGTTAAAACAATTTAAAGCTTTTTTTTTTTACACAAAAAAAATCTCGATATTTATAGTAGGAATGATAAATACAACCCGAGATTTAATCGCTTGATTTGACAGGTATCTTTTTTTTTATGAAACCTTATTAAAATTTAATATTTGAAGGGTACACGCAAAGAACAGAGATTGTCACAATTTTTATATTTTTAATTTTTTAGTGATAGCATAGATAGTGTATAGGACTTTTATTTCTAAGGACAGGATTTTTGAAAAACTCATTAGGAATTATCAAAAATATGTCTTAAGTTTACAACCCTCATACAAATGATATCAATTTTGAACTGTCAATTGCAATTTTCTCAGGATTTACTTTTTTGGACATTCCTTGTACTTTGCCTGTACCCTTCATTTGTATCAGGTTGCCTATACATTTTCTTTCTTAAAATTGATTATTAATATTACTAGAAAATAGCAAAAAGCTGTATAGGCCTGTGTTAATAATAACTTAAAATTATTTTCAGTTACACATTTAAAAGCACACATCATTACACATTAAAACATCAAAACACACACATACACAATAATCATGCGTGTCAATTGTGTACGTATATATTTAGATTGCAAGTTTTTTAATAATTACAATAAGAAATTGACAGAAACATTGAGTATATACATGCCGGATGATATTACGAACAGAATCTAAAGATTTTCTGCCACTATAATGCGGTCAGCACCCAATATTTCGACTACAACCGCTCAATTCTTTTATGAATTTCCGTTTGCACCATTTTATAATCAAGCTATATCAACGAAAAGTTAATTTTATTACTGCTACACGAAATAGAAGATGTAATTTAATAATTTGATAATAGTAACATGTTTATATCCCGCATGCACCCAAATGCATTTGATTTGCAGTTTATTTCATACAATTTTATATCATGTTGTAGTCAAAATCAGTTTTCTGTTAAAAGACGTTTTTAAAACCTTAAAACTCATTATATTTTATCGGAATGATTAATTTAATTATGACAATTGATTTTTTGGCTAATTAGTCTTAGAGATACATATCGTACCCGTGAAAGAAGAGTCAACTAACTCAAAATATCTACCACTTCTAAAATTGCTCTAACGTCTAAAGTTTTAAAGTTCATTTTCAAGGACACACATTTTTTGACTTGGTTGACTCTTCTTGTAGGGGTGTAATATATATTATTATGTATATACTTTTATATACATATTATGTGTATACTTTTAAATATCACATTTTAAATAACGATATGTTTGTCTTTCTAAAAAAATTCTTAATTTTCATAAACTTATTTCTGACAAAAATGGCTCATGTAATAATGGTCCTTCGAGCCAGATCTTTTTATTTTATTTTATTAATTTATCGGAAATATTGATTACGTCATAAGAGTGACGTCACCCATCATTAGTAGCTATTGTTAAAAGTTAAATATAAGTTGCTTTATTTGTTTTAATGAATATCGAAACAAGGGCAGAGATAAAGAATTTGCCTTAAAAAGTCGTTAGTACGTTACACATAAAATACATTGCTAATAAGCTCCCAAACATAGTATTAAACAAATAATTATATTTTTATATTCTATGAAGTAATAAATACTTCCAAAGTTTCTACTTAAATAGACTGAAAGAATGCGGATTTGACACCTTTTGACCAAATGAAAACTACTGTAAAATCTTCAATGTCGCTACTAATGTTATTATAATTACACCTTACCTCTTTTTGTCGACGCCGGGTAAATTTTCATAGATACCCGACTTACCTACTACCTTATTTTATTCCGAAAACGATTACCAGTTTTACTTACTAACATTAACATTATGACAACTATGTTACTTACAGGGTGTCAGGACTGCATTCCCATCACTTAACATACATCCCCCCCCCCCTAATTTAATTAGTTACTTATATCGTCGTTGCGGTGAGCCCTTGACAACGATTTCATACCAGGACGCTGTGTCAGTACCGCATTCCCACCGCTATAAATCAGTACTCATCTAAATGATTTAGTCCTGACATTTTGGCCACTTTTACCTACTAAACCTAGTTACTACTTATACACCGCACTTTCGGCACTTTTTACAAGTTATTCGTTAACTACTTGTACCGTCGTGGTGGTGAGCACCTGGCAACATTCTCATACCTGGCCTTTTGCAGCTCGATCTGCCCCTCCAGCGTCTTAGCGAGGTAGATCACGAACAGCTGCGAGAGCGGCCCCGAACGCTTCTTACGTTACTTACTAAATACATAGATAGGTTTACTAGATTTTGGTAGTGATATTAGTTTCTTATAGTGTCTGAACCGCATTCTTGTAACTTTTAACAAGTTTTTCCTACTAAAGTTAGTTATTTACAGCGTGTCAAGACCGCATGCTCATCCTTTTTGGCAAGCTTTCTCATCACTTTTTCCAAGTTTTTTTTTCCACTAAAGGTAGTTATTATTACAGCATGTTAGGGCAACAATTTCACCGCTATAAATCAGTATCTCTAAACGGTTTAGTCCGAACATTTTGGCCACCTTTTCCCACTAAAGCTAGTTACTACTTATGACTCCGATTTTCGACACTTTTTACCAATTTTTCGTTAATTACTTGTACCGTCGTGGTGGTGAGCACCTGGCAACATTTTCATACCTGGCCTTTTGCAGCTCGATCTGCCCCTCCAGCGTCTTGGCGAGGTAGATCACGAAGAGCTGCGAGAGCGCCACCCCTAGGGCGGCCGAGGCGATGGTGTAGAGATTCCTCTCCGCCCAGGAACGAACGATCTCTATGCAGCCGCTCGTCCATACGCGTTTGCTTGCTTCGGCTACCTGGAAGTGGTAGAAAATATATTTGTGAGACTGTGTATGTATATCTAAATATGTTTTCATTTTCGGAATCGGCTAGACAAAATTGGATCAAATTTTTGAATGAAGATATATATAGCAATGTGCAGTAAAAATCGACCGCTGTGATAAATTCAGATAGAATTAAAATTGAAAAAATACCCAAATAAGTTTACATACTAAAAAAACAAAATAAAATATCGTCAATTAATTATAATGCTAAAACTTGTTGTTGAACCCACAGGGAAGTTCTGCACGCCGTATCCGCACATAATATTGACCAATCCCGAGCTGATTTGCGTGGCGTTGATACAGCATGAGAACAGTACACCATATCTTTCAGATCTAATCGCTAATTTTCTTACTAAAAAACACTTCCTAACGACCGGATATTCTAGTTTCCATACTAAGAAACCCATACTAGGAAATGCAAATTTTCATATCAAAAAAATTGTATCTCTCAGGAAACGCTAATTTTCATATCAAAAAAGTTTTCAAACACGGAGCTGATGTCCGTAGCGTTGATACAGCATAATTTTCGCTAATTTTCTTACTAAAAACGTTGTCTAACTACCGGAATGCTTGTTTTTATTCCAAAAAACCATCAGAAAACGCTAATTTTAAAACCAAAAAAGGTTTTAACGACCGGAAATGCTAATTTTCACACTAAAATAATTTTTGAACTTACTGGAAAGTTCTGCACGCCGTAGCCGCACATAATATTGACCAATCCGGAGCTGATATCCGTGGCGTTGATACAGCATGAAAATGGCACACCACATCTTTCAACGGATGGCGATGAGCAGTTGAAGTACTCGTTGTTCGACCAGTCCATGTACCCGTCTGAGGTCAGACCGCAGCAGTGGAACTGGAAATAAAGAAATATATGTTTATATTATTAATAATGACGAATATTGTCTTCGTTTCGT
>DVXP01004157.1:0-10609 GCA_018235645.1 Junonia grisea
GTAGTGCGTGCGGTTCGGCGTTCGAATCGCCGGAAGGGCTAGGTCTGGGGTCGACTTGATCGACGCCAGCCTGCCCTTCTTGTGTTTGGGGTGGATTCGTCATCCTCGCAATTTGTGGGACCCGCTCGACCTCAACCCGGAGGGAGAGAGCTGGGCAACACGTTTTGCTGGGATGTCGACTCTATGCACAGTGCACTTCAGCCACCCGACCTGCCACTGCGTTACCGTGGATAGGACGGGGTCCAGGGGACACGAACGAGGACGTATGCACTGTGGGGGGTCCCCCTCAAAGGAGGACTTATGCTAAGGATAAGAAAAAAAGCTCAAAAAATTGTTATTTGTAGAATTATTAGTGTATTGAAATGTTGGTAATCTCTTTTGTAATACATTCATAATACTATGTTTAAAACTAGCTTAGTAATAAAAACACTGTAATACGCAACGCAGAGACATGTACAGCTAAAAATATATTATAATAGAAGACTTTTATATAAAAACTGCTTAAAGTAATAATTTAACTCATTGTACCTATTATTAAATAAAATAAGTTTAATAAACTATAATACATTTTATACTACGCAAATAAATATAGTAAAATTTACCGTTAGACATAACAGGCTTTTGGGGGTACTTTTCAGAGCTAGAATCTGTAAAAAATATATATAATTGCTATATTATGCATAAATATTGCGATAAATACATAAATATAATAACATGCGTTAAATAATTAAAACACTAATAAAATATTAAGGAAGATTGTATATTACCATTAACAAATTAAGTAAAATATAAATTACACTAAATACTTTATTAAATATTATGATAAAAATAAGATAAAATAGATTTTTTAAGGTATGGGGCGGCAAACGAGCTGACAGATCACCCGTCTCCCTCCATACCCCCTGATAAGGAGGGAGAATGGATGGGGAATTAATGGGGAAGGGGTGGCGAATTGGGCTACCGGTACTTTCAGTCACGCGGCGAAACACGACGCAAGCGTCATTTCACGCCGGTTTTCTGTGAGGCCGTGGTATCACTCCGGTCGAGCCGGCCCATTCGTGCAAATGCATGGCTCTCCCACGGTTATTGAAAATATAAATTAATATTAAAAAATATAGGTACCGTTTAGAAAAAATAATCAGAAAACTCTTAAATTGTCTACTAGAATCATCAGATCAAGAGTTTCGACCCGCGTGCGAAGCAGCCCATAGCTCAACGGCTAGAGCACCTGCCCCGGCAAGGCAGAAAATGCGGGTTCGAATCCCGCTATGTTGCGAATTTTTGATTTGAACAATTTGAAATCACTTAAAGTAATCACAGATCGAGAAAACATCCAATCTAACTGATAAGCCTGGGGTCCATGGCGATCCAAGGTCCATGGAA
The DNA here is from genome assembly GCA_018235645.1 of Junonia grisea. Taxonomy (NCBI): domain Eukaryota; kingdom Metazoa; phylum Arthropoda; class Insecta; order Lepidoptera; family Nymphalidae; genus Junonia; species Junonia grisea. Next base: position 1,384 of record DVXP01004157.1, read on the forward strand.
GACGGTCCCGGCGGTGGGGCGCGCCTTCGCCTCGGGCTCCATGAGCTGCGTCACCTGCTGCTTGCACTCCGTCGACAGCTGATTCACGACGCTCGTGCGGAAGCGCCACTTGCGCATCACCTGCTTAGTGCACAACTTTCGAAGGGACCAATATTTGGAGAATTCAAAGAAGGAGTTCGTATTTAAATAAAATATTTTAAATAGGTATATCATTTCAGATACAATTATATCACAGACGGTGCGAGGTTAGAAAAAATAAATCTTCATGAAAAAAGAGAATTTACGTGAAAAAGACGATAGAACCTGAATTATTTGTTCAGGCAACTAATTCTAAATGAAAGATGGGATTTATTCACGATAAAAATAATAGGTCACCTGTTTCTCGTACAATTTCTTAACAGATGTCTCATTGAAAGGCAATGCTTTATTCAGCATTGTGTACAAAATGATACCAATAGACCACATGTCGGCAAGTTTCGGTAAATATGGTACGCCTTTCAGTACCTCAGGCGCTGCGTACGACAGTGAACCGCAATAGGTTTCACTCAACAAATCGCGATCTCTCTGTCTGACGTTTCGCGCAAAACCAAAATCTGTTATTTTTACGTTGTAGTTGGCTGTGATAAGAACATTTTCACATTTCAAGTCTCTGTGAGCGATGTTCATCGTATGTATGTAGTTGATACCAGACAAAATTTGACGCATCCAAAGTCTGCTCTGATTTTCCGGCACGGCACCATTTTGTGACAGGAAATCCAGCAAGTCGCCGTTTTCGGCAAAGCGCAGAAATATGAAGTATTTTGCACGACGTTGAAAAATATTGGATACGTGAACAATGTGCGGATGGTTAATACGGATCAAGATGTCCAACTCTCGCGGTAGAAATTTAGTTAAGTAGTCCCGTGGGGCTTGTGCAGTGTCTATCACTTTGCAAGCCATAACGGTGTGACGGGTTTCGTCGACCATGTGCGTTGCTTTAAATACCTATGGAAATTTAATTTAATTGTTTAGTAGTATAAATAAAACTTAACTTTAGTGGTTTTTGTAAACTGATTTTACTAACTTTAGCGTAAGACCCCTCTCCTATTATTTTTTCAAGTATGAATCCTTTTTCCTGCAGTATCAAAATATCCGACTGTGTTGTGGTCAGATCAAATTTTTCTGTTGCCGGACACATTTCTGTAGGAATCTATTTTTCGCAACAGACATAGTTATTTAATTTTTACTTTTGTCGGCATGATGATATTTTTTGCGTAGAAAATTAATCTACATTTTATAAATTATTGAGTATTTTAGTAGTTTGTCAACATGGCGTTTATTTTATATTTGACACCGTCGTGGCAGATTTTTTATTCGTGTTATATTTTGTGTCAAGTTCTGTGTAGGTATTATCTTTCAAAAAGGTAGGTACTGCTACAACAACAACATTTACATCTATATTCATACAGCTGAAAATACACCAACACAACCTAGCTTCAATCAGATAACCATTGCAGTATTTTGAACAGCAATTTTGTTACCAACAGCAGGTTTAAATATTTCTTTTGTCTCTGAAAAATATTTCCTAAGATTACAATCGCAATATCGATTCGCAATATTTATTAGAATATGTTTGTAACTCTCGTTACGTTTCAAAGGACAAAGTAAGAGATCTTACCAAGTAGAGGAGGTACCGACTGATTCACAATTACTTTTTACAATAGATGTCTCTGGTTGCGGTTCGTTCACCGACTCTTGCGCTTCTAATTTTTTCCACAAAGTTTTCTTCTCTTCTCGAGCTTTATTATATGCCAATGTTTCCTGAGGTGTCCATTCTAAAAGATACCTAATCTTTTACATACTTTTACATATTTTTATGTCTTCAAGTGTCTTTCAAATCTAAATAACATGCATTTTACGGCCGAGGACGAATTTATAAACAGTAATTAATATAGGGACATATTTGCCCCAATTCTACTCCATCACAACTTATTTGTGTCAATGAAATTGAAGTCCAATGTAGGTAACTTCATTGAAAATATTTTTATAGGTACTAATTATAACAACTAAAATTTTATCTTTTGTATTAGAATACGAAGCATACGAAAATTGCTCTCCTGAGATAACTTCAATTTATTTATTAAGAAAGTATTGACCTAATTTATAACAAGTACTAAAATGCTCTAACCTAGCAGTCTAGAGTCCATAGCTATCCACTCGCTGCTAAGGATATTATCAATTTTTATCCTATTCCGAAAATTGGGTTCCAACATTAGTGCAACGAGTCGCTTACAATTATCTGACAAGGAATCAACATAGCGTGAACGGAATTTCCAATTTTTATTTATTTGAGCTTGATATAGTTGTTTTATATGTTTATCTTCGAAAGGCATCGCTCTATTTAACATTACATAAAGAACTATGCCAAGTGACCATATGTCCGTCGGCTTCGGATAGTACGGGGAGCCTTGCAAGATTTCCGGCGCCGTGTAAGACAACGAACCACAAAACGTGTCACTGTGGATACTCTTTTGTCTTTTATCGACACACATACGGGCAAAACCAAAGTCCGATAGTTTTGCATTCTGATTCGCAGTCAGAAGTACGTTTTCACATTTGATGTCTCTGTGCGCTATTTCCAGCTCATGCATGTACTGGACGGCAAGGGCCAGCTGCCGTGTCCATATCCTAGCCTGATCTTCTTGGACTGCACCTTTTTGCAATATGTGCTCGAGTAAATCTCCATGTTCCATGTATCTCATGAATATGAAATATTTATATCTCCTTTGAAATATACTGTGAGTGTGAACAAGATGTGGATGATTCAGCTTTATCAACATTTCGATTTCTCTCGGTAGAAATTTCTTAACGAAATCCTTTGGGGCCGTATTAGTGTCGATCACTTTACAAGCCAATACTGTTAATTTGTCATTTTTATTTGGGTTTCTATATTCAGCGAGATAAACCTGTAGGGAAACATACCAAGATTAACGTAATTAAAATTGGTCTTAGAAAAATTATAAATTAACTTACCTTGGCATATGATCCTTCATTTACTTTCTTAATCATTTTGTAACCGCGATTAGCGAGTGTCAATTGTTCAGAACCAGTTAATTTTAATTCATCCAATATGCTGAGCTACGTATGTTAAACATAATATTATACTAAAATAAGAACATTTAATAATGATTTATTTAATGTAAAATTAACTTCAGAGCACCTTAACTTTTCCCTCCATTTATTCTGCTTTTTTCTTTTTTTCGGACAAGTTTGCTAGAGATTTTATCATTTCACTGACCTGTAAATGAAACAATAAATGTTATTAGCACCTATATTAAATTTACCATATTCCTATAATTTACGGCATTACATAAAAAAATAAATAACCATACCCTATTTGACCCTCTATGTTCGCGTTCTAAAATATCGCCCAGCCTTTTTGGGGGATTTTTATGAATGTCCGTAAATCTTTGTCTTTCCTCTTTAGCTCTTTGAAGAGCAGCTGCTTCAATTGCGTTTAGAGCTAAAATATATAAACAACATCAAAATATTAGAGTTCTCCACACTTTGAATTTCTAATGTTTCATTGCGATAACCATCACTCACTAGTAAGTCTACTATCCATAGCAATCCAATCCGAGCTAAGAATCTGGGTCGCTGAATGTCTCAATCCCGGGTCCGGTTCAAGCAAATGTTTCACGACCGCTTTGCACTCTAAAGAGAGGACACTTGCGACGCGTGATCTAAATCTATATTTTTTTCCCATCTGCTGTTCATAAAGTTTTCGCATACGAGTGTCATCGAAAGGCATCGATTTATTTAACATCACAAAAAGTACAACGCCCAGAGACCATAAATCCGTTGGTTTAGGTAAATATGGTTTGCCGCGAAGTATCTCCGGAGCCGCATAGGACATCGAACCGCAATATGTCTCACTCAAGATAGGCTGGTCTTCGTCGTCCACGCAAAACCTCGAAAAGCCAAAATCAGATAGTTTCACATTAAAGTTGGCAGTTAAAAGAACATTCTCACATTTAATGTCTCGGTGACTGATTTCCAATTCGTGAAGATACTGTAGGGCGAGAGCCAACTGTCGCAGCCAGACTCTTGATTGATTTTCAGAAACACAACCGTTCTTTAAAATGTACCCGAGGAGATCGCCATTCTCGCTATAACGCATGAATATATAATACTTCGTTTTCCTTTGAAATATACTATGAACATGAATTATATGTGGATGATTCAAACGAATAAGAATGTCTATTTCACGTGGTAAAAATTTTACAACAAAATCTTTCGGAGCTTTTAACGTCTCTATAATTTTACATGCTAGTGTTATTTTATTACTATCTTCTTTTGCTGCATACTCTGATAAATATACCTGTTAAAAATAAAATAATATAAGTTTTATACAAACCTTACCCTTTTCTTCAAATGCTTGAAATGTAATCTGTATCTCAAATTCTCGTTACCTATTTCTGTTACCTTAGCGTATGCTCCTTCTCCGACGAATTTTTGTAATTTATATCCTTTTGCAGATAACGTATTTTCTTCAGATACAGTAGTTTTCAAATCGTTCATGATAATTCCAACACCGAGCTAAACATAAAGCATCATGCCACAAATAACCACAAATTATCTCTCGCCCAGCTGACAGATAAACAGAGGGCATTTTTAAATTTTGTTTTACATAACTGAAATTTAGTTTTATGAAATTTTCATTATTTATGACAATTTGCCACATTGACGCAATGATTAACCGCTATAGCAAATAAATAAAATCAACAGAATATAAGTGAGGAGTATCATTTATATAAAAAAAGTTTCCATTGAATTTCTGTCATCAAGAACTGATGCTTGAATAGAATAATTCAAGACTATAATTTTCATGATTCATGATAAAATATACGGAATTAAAATCACCTGTAACTGTAATAATATTTTATTTAAATATATTAAAAACAAAACAAAAACTTTACTAATTTTTACATTTATCTATTCTTCTCGAGTACACTAGATTTTAATGTAGTGCGTAAGACCAAGAGGGTGCATCTACAGGAATGTGTATCTGCTGACTAGAATAAGATATTCTAGACAATAAATTAGGGAGATCAACAAGTTCATGAAATGTCACAATTCCATGTGCTTCCTGTTCAGAAACTCGCCGGCAATGCACACTCTTTGCATAAAGGACGGGGCCGCTGTTAACAAAATGCCGTATTTATTAATATCGGGGTGTTCCGGGTATCTCTTCTCAGAGCGTATTCTTTCCAACATGCGCTGCGGCTCGCACGTTGTCTTCGGCTTGTAATCGTTGTTTATGTAATCTTGTATCACTTTAGGCAAGATTTTTATGACTTCTTTAGCTTTTGTACTACTCGGCGGCTGCAGTTTCTCAGCTTCCACTTTCTGCGGAATAATGATATCGTCAACTTCGACTTTAGAATCGGTTTTGACGGAAGACTCCTCTGTAATCGTCTCTTTATTGCTGTCATTTATTTTGGTATTATTGTAATAGGTGCTGATATGCTCTTTTAATATATCGCCTAAAGTTTCATTTTTATTCTTTTCTCTTTCAGTTCCATCAATGTTGACATATCCTGTTCTTGTTTCAGTTTTAATTAAAACTTGATTTTGATCAACTTTATCCGCTGTTATATTAGTAGAAGTGTTAGTTTCTTTCAAATTTGGTGAAGATTCAGGATCAGTTATAACTTCAGTAGTGTTAGTGACATTTCTGTTCATCGAGGCGTCAATCATTGTCATGAACTGGATGTTATCTTCCTCGTCTAATATTTGAGAAATTCTGTGAACTTCGCTAATATTTATCCTGCAATGTAAAATAAATAAAAATATAAAATTTATTCTGTGAATGAATAGCCCCCTATTTAATTTTTTCAATGATATTTTTCTACTTACCCTTGCCTAGCTTCATGACAACAATACAACATGAGGGGATCAATGGGATGAGCCTCGGTGTTGAATATGTAGCCGCCCATGTCAACTATACATTCGCCATTAGGTGTGTCTATCACTGTTCCCTTAACTCCAGGGTTGTGTATGAAGTTATCGGGGTCAAATAATAGGTAAAGATATTTAGTTGTCTCAGCGAGGAAGAACGATTCCATGCGATCCTCTTTACGGTGGTCACGGACATCTTTGATCTGAAATATTGTTATTTTTTTTATATTGTTGTCTTAGATATTCGCGATTATTACACCTTGAAATAAAACTACTTTGAACGCGATTTAAATTCGTTCAAACTAGTTCTTTTTTTTAACAATTTTTTTCCATCATTTACCTATTAAAGTTTTTTTTTAAAGATAAAAAATTTATCTTTAAAGGTATTAAAAAAAAATAAGCGAAATCAGTTTAGCCTTTTTCGCAATTTGCGCTGAGCAACACATTCAGCAATTTATTTTTATTCAATATGTATAACAGAAGATTATAGTATTGTCACATCATGCAACACATTTCTTTAATTTGCATTAAATAATACGATTTGCTATTAATAAACATTAATATACCGTAGCATATCCGCAAGGTGTTCTTGCACTGTGTTGTATGCTTCTCAGTATATCTTCCCCCATTTGTAACAATATCGGGTCTCTCGTCTCTCTGTACAAGTACATAATGGACTCGATTAATTCTGGTCTTAGTGGATAGCTCTCTCTGGACGACGAGGCCTCTCCAGTACCAAGGTTGTAAACTTCAGGTGTAAAACCATACTGTCTCCAGACGCTGTGGTAATTATGTATTATGCGCATAGCTGTGTCACTGTCACCTGAAAAGTTGTTTGAATATTAATTAAAATCATCTGCTTCTGAGTTTGTTTCTTTTTTTATATTTATATAGCAAGCAGACCAGACAAATGTCCTGTCCAGTATCAGTGCCACTTGTCGAGTTCAATTGTATTATATTTTCAAATCATTCACAAGAACCCAATCAAATATACACAAACATTGTCAGTCTAGTTGTTTAATAGGAATCAGGTGACAAACATCCATATTTAAGAATAATACAGATGACATTTATGCTTAATCAAAGAGTTATATCCACCAAAGGATTGAGCAGTAAGCTATTGGGAATTTCTGGCAAATATATCCATATGCTACAGATATAGTATGTAACTGTAATTTTGATGATAGATAGGAACTGAAGAGTATAGCAAGTTACCTAAAATTGTTTTTTGGCGAATCTACTACATCAAGAAAAGAGACAGCTTTTCTGGAGCAACCTCTTTATTATTAAAAATTTAAATTTTTTATTTAAAAATAAGAAACATGTGAGTACCTATCAAGCTCAGCAAGCCTGGCCAGTAAGAGTCCAGCGACTGGAACACAGGCAGCGTGACGTGACCTCTCAACATAGTCGCCCACACGTACCAGTCGTCCTTCTTCAGGTACTTGTCGATTACTTGTCTGGCCTCATTGAACATTGACATTAGCTCTGGCCGTTCTAATAGTATAGCTCCTGGAAATGTAAAATACTGATATAGTAATATACATAGATACATAAGATGTGGATGTGGGAGGCACGGTAAAGAACATAAGTTAATTGGTTAAATAATAATATTTAACTAACTCTGGCTTGGCACGGACTAAACAAAGGCAATAAAAATATTTATAGCAATAAAAAATTAAAACATAGCCTATGTTGATAGGGGATAATGTAGCATTGATGGTCAAAGAAATCCAATAGTTTTTGAGTTTATTTATTATATAAATACAAATCTTTCCTCTTTATAATATAATATTAAATTACAGTAAATGTTCTTCAATGTCAATTTATCAATCAATAATCAATTTATTCCTGTGTATTTATGTAATACAAATATATATTATTGTTGTTACACATACCCTTCACTAGATATTCAAAATAGGAGTCAACACCGCCTCCTATGCCAGCGTCCTGAGCCGTCCATCTCCCTGTCATTACATCTATGTGGTTTCCAACTAGGCCAATTGGGGATCTATGATGGTACAATGCTTTTAATGCATTTAGTGCCATCTGCAAATTTTTACGTTAAAATTTAATACATTTTGGATTTAACAATGTAGTAACAAAAATTTTCGAATTATAGCATTCATTATTTCTATTGTTACTTACCTCTTCATATAAAGGATCTCCAGTAAGCCTACTTAGAGTGCCAAATTCAATAATAAATGTGCCTACACCAGCTGTACAAGTGATGCTTGTTTCTCCCGGAGGCACACCCGACCTAAGGTTTATAGTGCCATAGGGCATACCAGTGGTTGTATCAAAAGCAGCTATTAGCCTCTGGGCTACATCCTCTGCTAGACGTAAAAGAGGACCATTACAGGGCCAGCCTGGTTCCAATTTCATTCCAGACCTGAAAATAATCAATTTAATAAAGTTTTTATTTTGTAAAAGTAACAGTCTTTTTATAGTACAAAATGATTAAAAATGTTAAATATTTCTACTTACTTATATGATAACAAGTGTGCACTAAGTAACCCACCGATAATTCTAATATTAGTTTCAAACACGGAAACATTAATATCTGAATCAAAATTTTGTTTTTCAAGTACTATATCAACTACTCGGTTGAACTCTGTATAGTTTCCCATGATCACCAGCATATCCATGGCATCTATGAGTGTAAGAGAGTAGCTTCCCCAAGTATCCATTCCATCGCAGCTTAAAGGACGCAGCTCATCATATGGATATGCATATCGTAGGTAACTGTCATAGGCATGTTGGAACATTTCCCTTACTTCCTCTCTAAAAAATAAGTAAATAAAAATAAAAATCTATCGAAATAGTATTTTTTTAATTTGTTATAGATAGTATAACAATTTGTTACAGAAAAAGTCTCTTACCTTAGTTTTATAACATCTTCTTTGCTGTATTCTCTTATCGATAAACAGTTTTCACAATTTAAACACAGAATCAAAAGCGAAATAAGTGATAGCTTATACATTTTAATAACGATCTATAAAGAGAAAAAATATTTTAAATAAGATAACCGTAGCAAGCTTCTTATATTACTGTAAACATTATAAAATACACTTCTATTTCATGATGTGATATGGAACAGCCATTCAGAGACTTTCACATTATTTTTGTCCACATAGTCGGAAAGGTCGATATTTATATTTTCGTGGAGACGTGGTATAAACGTAGCACAACTCCAAAATGCATCGGCAACAAAGATTTAAAACGTTAGATGCGCCCTCGCCATAGTATGGTCGCTTCAAAATGTGGCACACTTGAAATGAGTGAG
>DVXP01004158.1:0-10609 GCA_018235645.1 Junonia grisea
CGCCTACGGCTCGGGTGACAACTATACACCCGGGCAAAAATGTCCTGTTTTCTTCCCTTGGTTAATAATATACTATTAAACAAATTATTGATTCCTCACCTTATATTTCTTGCGCCACCTCTGCCATATAAAAAGACATCTCTTGGAGAAGAAAATGTTACAGGAGGATCAGGTGGAGCTTCAGGAAATGATCTGGAGACGAAGCGACGTGAACACGGTCCTCGACCCCAAGGCTCGCCATCTTGATGAAGATCAACGAACTCATATAGAGCTTTGAAGAAAACAGGTCTGAAATAGATAAAATAAAAACAAATATATTCTTAGTTAACTGACATTTATATTTATAAATATTAAAATTATTTTTTATGAAAAAATAATAATCTTCATTGTTACGATATATTAGACAATATAATAATTAACAGATATACGTCTTTCATCCATTAAAACATACAAAATAATGTAAGATACTAACATACTAAACTCGATTATCTTTGAACCATAGAGATCGTTTGTGTATTTTTACTTTGTACCAAAAAGTAAATTTGACGTTGAAACAACAACTATTGCCATTAAAGTCACTTACTTGAGTGCAGTTCCTTGAGTCAACTTCAATTCTAAAGTCAACGAGTCTCCTTTGGACAGAAAGCTTTCTGTTCGGGCACATGCTCTAGATCTACGTAATAGCGCATGTTCGCAGGTCCGCGGTGCTCGCTCACGACAGAATCTCGCGACCAATGTAGCATTTGTAGGTGGTCGTCCTACTATCACAGATTGTGGAGACGTCGCTCTTGACATTTGTACCGATCTTTCTTTGTCACTGGAATTGATGGGTATCGATTTTATATAATAAATTCATAATGTTACTTCAAAATTAATATCTTTTAACTGATTAGAACTGGGGTGGGAAAGTATAAAGTATGTAAATCTTAATCTTAGGGAATTTTCAAAAATGGTGAATGAAAAAAATGGTCGCTAATTAAGTACGAAAATTTTTATCTCATGATAAGGTCATTTCCATTAAAACGTAAATATGAATAAAGTATTTGATAACTCCTTACAAATTCTTCATGCAAGTTACGTCGAATATTTTCTACATAAAAAGGTTTTATTATTGAAAATGCTTACCAAAAGATATCGCTACATCCGGGCGATATTCTCATCGGGCCGTCCCATATATTCAAATGACTTCCACAATACTCATCCTCCGGCAAATTCGGATTGATAGCGTTGGTCACGTAAAATTTTAATACCGAGAACCACACCCTGAATCGGGGTGCCGAAAATTGCCTTCTGTAAATAATGTTCCTTCCCGACGGCCCCGATGTATCAATTCCTTGCATGTGATATAGACATGTTGTGTTCGGTGGCAGTGAATGTTGGGGGTGTTCTAATACTCCTCTGCCTGTGCCCCTGATCCAAAATTCACATGCTCTTTTGTTTTTCGCGTACGTGGGCGATTGCTGATCAACAAATCGTACCTGTAATTATAAGTTTCAAGGCTTTATTTTCTGTCTATTTTGTCACTTATTTTTCTATTTTGATTTGGAGCTGATACCAGGTTAAGCACTTTTTTTTGTTTATTTATTTAACGAACACAAAGCAGTAAGATTCGCAATGAATGGTATTATGGCATGAGTAATGATAAGTACTTCACATGCAACAAAAAAGCCGGGTTCATGGCACGGCCCAATTTGATAAATTAAAACAATGGGTGCGTCTGCAGAATTCTCTCGTCCCATTATTATGAGCAACCGTGCGAGCCTACTTACTAATTACACTTTGGCCGAACCCCAAACAACGTCGACGGACTCTGATTTATTGTTCCCTAATAATAAAGTACTTAAAATAATGCAATTTTGCTAGTAAATTATGTCCTTTATCAATTAATAAATGACACATTAATTTGATTAATTTTTGTGGTAAAGGCTAACAGAAAAAAATAATAAATACCACAAAAATGAGTTTGTTTCGAAACAATCCATATTTCGATGTTTTGAATTTACCGAGTTATTAAATTTGCATGTTACAAAAACATTTCAGAATTCGTTTAATGAATTTTATGATCAGTTTTAAACCCCTGAGGCCAGATTGAAATTCCCTCAAGGACACAAAAGCTTTGAAAAGATTACAATTTTGCGCTTTTAAATACAAAAGGATTATCCTACCTCAAATGGGTTTCTCCAGTAACTGTGTTCGTAATAATAATAATTTTATCATTGTATTTTGTAATTTTTAGTTTTTTTTAACACCATGAACTCATATAATGTATTTTTTATTACAAAAATACGACAGTTCTGAGGTAAATAGTAAATCTAAAATTATAGTAGCTTGTAGTACAAATTGTGCCTGATTCCTTGCCAAAATGTCGAAAAAAATGTAATCACGTTTAAGGCTTACGTAACTTACAGCAATAGAAGCCTCAGGGAAAACCTCAATCGCTGTTGGCTTAACGACTTTAAGGCCGCCTTGCACGTACCGAGCTCGATCTAGTCGTACTAATGATAATAGATTGTCTCTGAGGCCACTATTGGTCCGTCCAATATCTGATAGCAAATGAAACCGACTTTCCGAAAATAAATTGCCTAAACGGTAGAAATACTCCTCTATTAGATTGAAGAAAAGGTAATTCAGTAAATACGTTGGTCTTAAGGTATTTCCAATCTCACCTCCACTTCTAGCTGGAAACCGTGAAGCGATTGCGATGTAGCTGGTTGCAGGAATGTTCCAAATGGTGAAGTTGTAAATTCTACGAGCAATTCTGGTCCGCTCGATATCGCTTCCGGAACTGACACGCCTCCCCCACAAAATCTCAAAATAACCGGATCCCTAGTTGTATATCCATCGTAAACCGTTACATAATCCTGTACTTCATCGCATTGCTGCCAGAATTTCAGTTCTCTCCCATTGTTTTCCCGATCGTTTTGCGAGGGAGCATAAAGTGCTTTCTGACTTCTGATTGAAACCAACTGGCCGTTCGGTTGCTTTACGACGATCAATGCGTGTTTCCCTTGTGGTACTTCGTGCTGGCGTACCGCATAATAACAAGTTAGATTCCGCGGGTAAACGCCGGGAAAATTCGGTGACTGTAATCTACAATTTTTACGATCGCAGTCACTGAAGATTCGAGAGCAATAAGTCCCAGAGATCAAATCCCCAAGGTAATACTCGGGAGTTTTCGTCGTCCTCCCTACGTTCGTATCTTCGCCGCGTGATATGTTTACGGGATACAGCATCGGCCTAAGTTTGAAAAACGGTCGTTCTGAAAAGATAAATAATAAATCGATCACCGAAAAATTGTGTTAGTAATATCATAACAGAAATGAATATTAAAACTATGAATATCTCGTGGCCTGCAAAAATATTGCATTTAATAAAATACATGTGTTACGTAACAAAGTTATTATACTCAGAGTAATAAATGTGGTCAATGTTCAAAATTTCCAGCAGTTAATTAATTGCTGGAATAATTTGTTACTGTAATGAATGCCAAGAGTATATCACTTTATTGCAGTTTATAATTTTTAATCAATACATTGCGCAACATACATATGTACCAATTTGAAAATAACAAAACTTTATAGTTATACCTGATGGCGGCGTCCCTCCATATCTGACGGTAGCATACTCTTTCCTCAAAACCTTATAAGCCATACGAAAATCAAAATTATAATTATTTTGTTCCTTTGATAAATGTAGCAAGCGTATAATAAGCGTAATGGATTTCGTTTCGCTGTAATAGATTGATGGGCCCCATGAGGTCCCGCACCACGAGCCCCCGACTTGCGGTCTACTGGCTTCTTGTATTTGCATGTACCCGTCCGGACATCCATCATCGGTGAAGGACGTGAAACGACCAAGCGTGAAACTATCGAACAATATCTGTGGACAAACATGCATTTCTTAGAATTATATACTTCAACACATAAGTGAATATGTAAAAAGTGCTATCATATTCAGTAAACGTTGAATTGTTTATGAAAAATCACATCATAGAGTGATTTACTATTTTACAACAATAATGAAATTTTAAAGGGTAAAAAGACAATATTGTTGCAATAAATCAGCTTTTCCTTTCGTTTTAAGTAATATTTTAATAACAAACAAATGGAAATAACGTCTCATAAGAATGTTAGTATTGTAATTCTTGTACCATTTGATTAAATCGCTTTAGATTGATCTCGTGGATCTTACCTATGGTCATGGGTTCAAACCTTGGCTAGCACCGCTGGATTTTCAAGTGCTAAATTTGTGCTTAAATTCATCTCGAGCTCGGCGGTGAAGGAAAACATCCACCAATCCGCAATGGAGCAGCGTGGTGGACTAAGCTCTATAACCTTCTCCCTAATAGACGAAGAGGCCTATGGCCAGCAGTGGGATATGTACAGGCTGTGTTACGTATAATATTCGAAATATTTATTAAAATTTACAAAATACATATTTCTTCTCATTTTGTAAGCAAATTAAACTAAAATATTGCTCTATAAACGGTCCATCACACAAACACTGCAACAATTCAAATCAATTGTTACGGAGATTAACGATTCCAAACATTGAAATTTAATTCGACTTGATAATTTTAGCATAGATATTTAAACTATCTACATCTATAATTGATTATCCAAAATTGCAGTTATTCTAATTGAATAGAACAAATTAATCCACAATTCATTAACGTTTATATTCCCTCTGATGTTTCAAATGGAAAGTATACTACATATAGGTATAGTGCAAAATCTGTTCGACAACATACTGTAGAATAACACATTTTGTAGAATAATAGAGTAATATCTTACAGAAACCGTAGAGAAAGGAAAGAATAACCATGAATTTGTATTCAGTTACGTAAGTCGATATTCCGTTTTACGGTCGCTGTCACGGGGAAGGAATACAGGGAAACTGAATTAGCAATAACATACGTGAAAACTTTACATACAAAAGCCCTTATATAAACATATAGATTGAACAAGTTTGCGGGTAAAACTTTGCAAGGGGTTAATTTTCGTTTTGATATGGGTAATAGTATATTTTATTAGCTGTAAGTTTATAGTGTACTTTCGGGCTTACTCCATAAGTACTCATGGGTTTCCACAACTCACAATTCTTGTGTTTGGATAATCTTTATATCACAAACAAACTTTCTCTTTAGCTATATCGTTAAAAAACGTGGGCCGTTTTTCCCTTATTTATCATGGCGAGAGAGTGAGTGAATGGACCAATAAACGATGATCCGCGTTTTTATAATTATGAAATATAGTACAAATAAGAACATTAAGACCTGCTTCACAATCTCTAAATAAAGTCCCAAGTAGGTAAATAATCTGACGAGTAATCGCCTCATAACTGCCTTAATTGATAGATGTTCTATTAAGACATAAGGATTGTCTAGCACTTAAACTTATTTAAAGATTTTGAAACAGAGTGATGTAACTGAAATTTTGAATGTAGTAAGAGGACCAAGAAAATTGTTTATTTTTAGTATTTAAATCATTGTAGCATTAATTCTTGCATATTATAATTCCTCTACCTCAGCCAATGTTTGAGATAATAACCCCCGGGGCTTGAAAGCCGTTGAGGAGCCGCGCCATGAATAAGTGATCGTTGCATTATACTGTCACAACTGCAGACTCAATGTGACCTCGGATTTTGATTTCAGATACCGAGTAATGAACGCTCCGCTTTTTTTTAATATTTTTCCGTTATTGTGCACGGCAAATTAAAAAAAGTTTTAAAATTGAATTACTTTTTATTAAATGTTTAATTGTAGGCAAAGGTACCTTAAACTATGACTTAAAGTTCTTATTAGATACATTTTATTGTTTCTGTGGTCTTTTATGTCACTATTGATGTCCGTTTTCATATGAAGCTTATTTAATATTTTACATTTTTTTTTTAATTTGCTTTGTGTAATGACTATCAGTCTACCATGGCAATAACCTATTTTATTTTTTGTATTATTAAAATTGCATAATTAAATCCAATTTTAATCCGTGAGACAAGGTACAGTAAAAAGGCTAAGGAAAGAAGAAAAAACTAGAAGAAGAATTTGGTTACAATGTCTTATATAATGGCGATTACTGAGTATCATATCACCGCTCCCTTGATCGACGTTATACGATAGCTACGAAGATCTTTATAAATGATCTCTTTA
The DNA here is from genome assembly GCA_018235645.1 of Junonia grisea. Lineage (NCBI taxonomy): Eukaryota > Metazoa > Arthropoda > Insecta > Lepidoptera > Nymphalidae > Junonia > Junonia grisea. Next base: position 6,149 of record DVXP01004158.1, read on the forward strand.
ATTTTGCCATTATTTATTGCATTTTTATATATTTAGAGAAATCATTGTCGAATAATGTGCAATAGGTGTTTTAATAATAATGTCTCCTAAAAATAGAATATAATACTTAATTTTGTTGTTATGTTATAGTAAACATAAATAGAAGCACCGTGCGTCCAATAAAAACGAAGTACAAACATAATTGCCAAAAATAATTTGCCGCAATATGAATGCTACAATATACCAAAGCCAGATACAGAGAAATAAATTGCGTTCAAATAAATTAAATTTAACATTAGATGACATACAAATAATTAATTTTCTCGAGTTAATTAAACGAGAAGCGACAGGTTTAAACAATTTCGAGTCTTATTCAGTATTTGGTTGCAAATTGAAACGCCAAGTCTTATTTGGGTACATTTAAATTTTATCAAAGTGTCAGTTGAAATTGTATTTTCTGAGTGAACGGAGCGAATATGACGGAATACATCTCACGCAATTTCAGTCTTAAAGCTGTCTTTATTCGGATGAGGATGTCATAGAATTGTAAGTTTTAACCAATACATTAAAGGTGAATCCGGCTTTTTTCCAATCTTACGTAGTATCCAAAGCTAAGATCACTACATATAACGCTTTAATCTGACGCACATTGGTTAGATATTGTTAATTTTTAAACTCTAAAACTCTAGTATGTGTTTAATCTTTGACGACCTCCGTGGCGCAGCGGTCAACACGCCTGTCTGCCACGTGGAGGCCCTGGGTTCGATCCCCAGCTAAGTCATGATGGAAAACGATCTTCTCCTGATTGGCTTGGGTCTTGAATGTGTTTCTATATATGTATCTATTATAAATATAGTATCTTAAGTTAGTATCCCATAACAATATTGGATTAAGGAGTGATATGCTGATTTATTCAGAGCGGTTAGATATTTTCAGTCTGTTTTGTCACTACAGGACTTATAAAAGACTCCCTGCGACCAGTCGTGTCGGCGATGCTATACAGGGAATCGGCGTGGGAAGCCGTAGTCAACTTCTGTGAGACCGTCATGGTCCAGAAGGAGACTGTAAGCGGGCTCGGGAGAAGCCGATGCTGCCCGGTGGAGGCAACCTCCGGGTCGCCTCCCCGGCCTCCAAGGCTCAAAAGACAGAAGAAATAGGGCACTCCCTCCGGTTGTGGGTGCGTGAGATGGGGTCTCACGCATCCGTTTTCAAACGGCTGAGAGGAGGACCGCAGTCCTTTATGGCCCCGGACTGCCGGTGTACGCACCAGCGAGGGTTGTGGGGAGGGTTCGCCCTCCTGAGAAGGGCTCTGCAAGCCACGAGCAGAGGAACGCACGGGAGAGGCCGCAGACGTGCTGCGAAAACGATCCCGTAATTCACGTCAAAAACCTTTATTCTCAATAGAGGACAAAACTTTTCAATTGACGAAGATGCTTTAAAAAATGTTAATGTAAATTATACGAAGTAAAGTAAATAATATTAAGAAATGCCTATGTTTTTCAACAGGGTCCGGCAGCGTCGGTGAAGATGATTATTTTCTTTAGTGTCAATAACTTTTACATAAATAATCTTTGTTTGGAGATGTTGAGACCGTTATTACTGTATGCTCGAAAGGGTTATATCTGGCTTCGACACGTTTCCAAAATAAATATTTACTTCTACATGTTTATTTTACTTTTTATGAACTCTTAGGCATGCTAATATGTAAATAAGTAATATTATAACACTACATTAAGTTATTCCATAAACAATTTCGCAGTTGAAATCCCTTTAATTTGATGATGAATAATAACCATTTATTTTAACAAATTTTTATGAAAAAAAAAAATGAGAAAAGAGCAAAATAACCTTTTTAATTTGCTTACAGTATTCCATTCAATATTGCCAAATTTTCCTTGGAAGCGAACAGATATCTTACCATACAATTTTGGTACGAAATTCCTTTTTACTGTATTTCAAGTCGATTGGTTCAGAAATTATCATTAGGACCCGAATCGATAGCCTGTAATTCTTCGACCAATGGACTCAACTCTTAATAACATTTTTATTGAAAAGATTTCCTTACTGTTTCAATTAATCACTTTGTTATTAGTTGATTTTTTTTATTGAAATAAAGATTATATCAATATATCATATTAAATACCGAATTTAAAGTATCGTTCTTCTTAAGTCGAAAATGTTAAAAAGTTAATAGTTAAGCGAATAACCGAAGAAAATAAAATAGTGCTTTTGTATTTTTATGTAAAACAATTTCTAGCTTGAAATATATTTTTTTATCAACAGGAATTTAATCTTACAATATTTTATTTCCACTCTCTCTTTGATGTAATATTATTTAATCAAATGTATGCGAGTTGATTACTTCGAATGTAATGCCTTAGCAAGGGATATCCCGTTGGGATTGTCGAGTTCGAAGAGTATTTCTAAAGGGTTTTTACTATCAAATGTATTGAGCTACATTTCTTTTTATATTTACATTAATATTGTGAGAACTCATAAAACGTCACGTGTAAGTCATAAAACGTCATTTGTGAGTATTGCTAGTGATTGTTTTTCATATACATTTTTAAATATATAGGTATTTTTATTTATTTATTTTATGTCAAACATTTAAAAGGCTATCTTTTATCTACGTCTCCGCCAGCGAAGATGTTGATGATCCAGCCAGAAAATAGTAAAATTTACACCGAGATCCTATCTATCTTAAATTTAGAAATTGCTAAAATGGTACTAAAAATGTACCAGAAACGTGGAAACGTACCAGACAGAGAAAGACAGCTACTTTGGTATTTAAAATAATAGTATAATGATAATAATCCGTAGACATTATAGTGATAAAATACATTTTAAAATACAAAATCTTAATTATGAAAGTCTGAAGATTCCTAATAATACTTTTTTTTTTATCAATCAAAGTTTAATATCTTTTATGCCCCTATTCATAACATTTGGGACAGACATTTCTTGGAAACAATTCTTTTTATCATGAAAACGTAATTTACAAGCGAACTTTAACAATAAAGATTTCTTCAAATGTAAGACTAAATCTGGAGCAGAAAATAATATGGGTAAATGGCACAATAGATTTTTTAAGATTTTTAGCCTACTTAATAAATCATAGTGCATAGCAACTTTAAGAGCAAGAGATTTTATTGTCAATGGAATATATCTATTTATTGATAGATGGTTAAAATATTTACTTTATATTAAATATTTACTTTATATTAAACTTACGGTCTGTATTTCCAGTGAACACAATTCTTTGAAGGACAGACTGCATTAAAGAGCAAAGATAGTAGGTAGCGCCTTAACAAACCTTGTTACAAAAGTGTCTCTTTACTCCGTGCATTCACAAAGTGAGCAATCTACGAATACTAGCACTGAATTAAACGTACTTTATCACACCAAAGGTAATTTCAAAGTTGGTCTTTTTAAATGGATATTTTTGATTTTCATTAAACTTTTTCGGCAAAGCAAGCCATTTCAGGTAGGTACCATCTTTAATGTCATGTTCACGTGCAAAAAGTTGGTACATTTAGTGCCTGTTTTATAGACATACTAGCTGCTGCCCGGGTTCGTCTACAGCTATTTCTATGGCATGCCCACGAATAGTTTATGTCATGTCCTAATCCTAAGTCTAGGTATGAGCCATCTCAGTTTCAATTTAAGCCAAAACGATTCAGTCATTTTGTCGTGAAAGAATAACAACCATTCAAAACTTACAAACTTTCACCCACATAATATAAGTAATAACTACGATAAGATACATATACCTACATACAATCATCAATATATTGAATTGTAAGATGATAGTGATTTGGGCGACAAAATAGGTAATTTAATAAAAAAAAAGAAAAAAGTCCTTTAAAAATCAGAATGCACTAAAAAGTTATATACACTCAAAGTGCATATTTATCGTAAAAAAAAATAAACGAAAGAACAAGTGAATCTGAACAAGGGCTTAAAACAGCTGACCAGAGATTCGTGCCTTAAGAACTCTGGAGTGCCGAGTTCCGAAACCACTCAAAGTAAATCGAGATTGCCCGCGGTTAGCATTTGAGAAGCACTCAACGACTCAATGAATTTAATAAATTACATTGGGTATGCCATTTTTATCACTGAAAATACAATAGACATTTAAAAAAGGGAAATGATTTCAAAAATTAATGCTTAGATTTATATATTACTTGCAAACCCGAAAGACGTTGTCATGACCCCACCATCTGGGGTTTAACCTTCCTCGGTTCTTCGGGTCACATTGACCCGAAACTGAAGTTTGACTGTCAATAAAAATCGTAATTATGAATATAATTTATTAAGACTCCATGACAATTATTAATTTTGCATTCACTATATGTTGTTTTTGTTATATTCTGGAAAAGTCTCTTATCTCAAGAAAAATAGGCTTTTTCCTTCTTAGGTTCCTCGGGTCAATAATACCCGAATGTATGTAAAAGTTCCTCGGGTCAAAAAAGCCCGTGT
>DVXP01004159.1:0-10609 GCA_018235645.1 Junonia grisea
ATCCCCCGTCACAAAATAATTCATAATGAATTTTACTGCCGCTTCATTTATTTTACTGCAAGCTTATATTAAATTACGGACCAATCAAATTATTTACTGCACATGTCAACCGCCCAATTTATAAAAAAATTGCCCATTCATTACTTCAACTGCCCAAGTAAAACTGATCAAACATTTTTAAAACATCCGAAAAAATTTGTTCCCGATTTAAATCCGTTAAAACTAGTTTTTTTTTTCTTTGTGCAGGACGGGTCGGGCGCGCAGTGCGGCGTGCCGTGGGCGACGCTGGTGACGCGCGCGCCGCAGCACACGCTGGTGGTGGAGCGCATGCACTCGGGCGCGCGGCGCTACATCGTCTTCGACTTCGGACACCTCGTGCGGCTGACTGACCTGGTATGGCTCCTGTATACTACTGATATACACACTTGTGTGTATGACTGTACATTCCTCTACACTTCCACTACTTCCTCTACACTTCACTTCCTCTAGTATCTAAAGGTAGCTTAAAAATTTATACACCGAAACATTTATATTAAAATTATTTGAAGTTGATGACTTTTGAGTTAGCTCTCTTTAGATCTGAGGGTGCAGTCTGTTCACATTGCTAACGTCTTTACACTTCACAAATGTAAATCTGTGCGTATGTATATATACTTTTAGATATATAAATACTTGCTAATACGGTTATATATTCCTGTATTGCCATGGTGCTAATAACATTACGGTATTTTTGAAAGAGAAAATAATAGAATCTTGCCAAGGTCTCAAAATTCACCTAAAATGAATCCCATAGATTCATAATATTCGTAAACACATTTTGATGGTTATGCTTTTTATTATTTTTACACATACACTTTAATAATTTTATTGGTTCTTCCCATTTGACTTTGTGATTTAAACTTGAGACTTGAAAAATATTTTATTCATATAAGCTTTTGTAAATTAAATAGTTTGTCATATCAGTCATATAAAAATATCTTTACATTTAAGAAACCTTCGCTTTAACATGAATCACATAATACCTTCAATCGTTCACCAGATAATCCCGTCCTGCTCGGACCTGGTGACGCTGTGCATCGACATCTGGACGGTGGGCGAGGAGACCGACTGCGTGAAGCTGGCCTTCGCCACCGACATCGCGACCAAGCACCTCGTGCTCACGGACATACAGCCGCCGCCGCTCTGCCGGTATATGAAGGTTTGTATGCAGAATATTTTGTGGGAAGAGAAAATAGGAATAGTATTTGAATGGAAGGCTGTTTGTTACATATGCATTGTCTTTTTACAACATTTATTTTCTTAACATTTATTCTATAAGTTTTTGTACAGAATTCGAACAGTAATTATAATAATTTATCTTTATTGTAACTATTTTTATTTTAATCATAGATATGGAAGAAATGTCCTGTTTACCATTTTTAAATTAAAAGGTCCATACCTTTTATTTGTAAATGGTAAAAATAAAATGGGTACAAAAGTTTATTTCTTGTTGGTTTCAAATAGCAAATTTGTGAAAATTCCAAACGGAAAGTGTTCCTAATATTACTTATATATAATCTACAGATAACAACAATAGGCCGCTACGGCATGTCGGCCATGAAGTGCAAGATACCGCTCGGCTGGTTCTACGGGGAGATCGCAGAGCTGGCCAACGTACAGGCTTCGATCAACGCGCTCAAGGCGCTCTATGAAGATCTATCGTGTCGGTTTAGGTAAGAAGGCGGCATTATATTGGAAATTTTTAATAAAAATTGTTTGGCATTACAAATGTTTTAAGTAAGTATATTTGAAAGATCTAATATATTGTTTCTCTTCTTAGTAAAAAAAATTACATTGTTTTCAACCGAATTTTAGTTAAGTCTAGCCTTTCCTTTTTCAAATTTGTTAAAAACGAGAAAATGTGTAAACTACATGTGTTATAATAATTCTAACACATAAGTCTTTGTCCAGTAATAGGACTGCTATACTTTATGGTATTAATTATTTTTCTTTAGATTGGCATCTGGCAAACTGATCGACTTGCTCAATCCATACTTGGATCTCTACAATGGCAACGCAGCACACATGATGGCTTACCTCAACCAGCCCAATGAGTCTGACCCGAAGGTGATCGCAGCATATCAGGAGTGCATGGAATTGCAGCAGCAGTTGCACAACTGCTCCAACATACTGAAGCGCTTGCAGAACACTCCGGACTTCAATGATAAGGCTATGGAGATGATTGAGAAAGGTCTGGTTACCTCGGACTCGTTGCTGGAAAGAGCCTCGACAGACAAATTACGAGTGATCACTGAGAATATTATTGATCTGCTATTGTACTTTTTGTTCCAAATGAATGATGTGGTAAGAGATTTAGAAAAGTTTTTATTTTTACTTAGTCAGTCGATAGCGTGTCCTGTCCATCTGTCCGGTAGTAATGATTCCCATAATTCGCATTAATCCCATGATTCGGTTTTCTTAAAAAAAGCTTGCTTATGAAGAGATATAATGGTGACCTGTGATATATTATTTTTTATTTATATTTTTAAAGGATGTGTAAAATTTTGTGCGATTGTGTAAAAATGTATTTATCTGATAAATATATAAACTCAAACTAAAAATATTGAATATGTAATGGAACATCCATTACGTGTGCCTTCGTTTACCGAGTCGTTGTCCGTCCGTCAGCAATACGGCGCCGTGACGCGCGAGTGGTGCCGCGCCGTGGCGCCGCTGGCGTGGGAGGGCGGCGGCGCGTGCGCGGCGGGCGCGGCGGCGCTGCTGGCGCGCGTGTGCGGCGCCGCGCGCTGGTGGGGCGCGCTGCTCGCCGACGCGCTGGCCGCCGCCTTCGCGCACCGGGACGCGCCGCCGCACCCGCTCGACAGGTGACGTGTCGTTGTAGTGTTACAGATGCAGATGACTGAAGATGCATCCGCCGATGTATCTCCACGAAGTATCCACACATAAGTAAGTCGATCAATCTGTGTCGGTTTTCGCCAGACGTAACAACGCCAGAGTAAGAAATAAGTATTTGTGGAAAATAAGAAATAATAGAATGGATGGTTTTAAAGGCAGCAGTTGTTGACTTTAAACTCATCATATAAATTACTACTACAACACTTCTTATAAAGAAACTGGTTTGTATAACTTTGCGACATTTCAAGAAGACCAGATCCAATTAACACACAACCTCCTTCACAGATGTCTGGTAGCGGTCATGTACATGGCGCGCAAGAGCATGTACGCGCACGGCAGCGTGTCCGGCGGCGGCGGCGTCACGCAGGCGCTGTGTGCGCGCACGCTGGAGCTGCTGCACTCGGCGCGGCCGCAGCCGGCGCTGCTGGCGGCGCTGCTCACCACCATCGCCGCTGTGCTCGACGCGGCCGTGGCGGCCACCACGCCGCCGCCCGCGCTCAGGAACAACAGGTATGGGCCTCTATGTTATAACTTGAAACAAACAGTTTTTGGACGGACCAGACAGGTCCGATTGTATCTTAAAACCAGCCAAATATTGACTCAAATATACAAATAATTTCAATTATTACAGTCAAAATTTAAATTTATATAGAATTGTCCTTTTTTATATAGACGACCTTATAGAAATTTTAAAACATGTAATCGTTTTAAAGTTCACGTTTTTCATTGCTTATTTTGCTTTAGATGGGATTGGGTAGCCGGCGGTCGAGCACGTCCAACGCCAACGGACACAACCACACCGTCACCACGAGCCGTCGAGGGCAAGCTGCACCGGCGCAAGCTGCACAAGAAGCTGCTGCACCAGATGCAGGAGCTGGAGGCGTCGCGGCGCGGGATACAGGTGGCGCTCGAGGAGCAGCAGGTGAGCGGTAGAAGAGTGTTAGCTACTGCGTGCTGCATCAGAGCAAGCTGCACAAGAAGCTGTGGCACCAGATGCAATACTGGGACAAAAACCTATGAAGCTAGGATAAAATCTTAATAAAATAATCCTCGTACTTTTTTGGTGTTTCATATATTTATCATATATTTATTGTGTCTATATGAGAATGTAGTCCTTGAAAAAATAAACATTAGGGTCGTAAATGGTTTTCGGGTCTTTTTTATTTATGAATATCTATATAACAACGACGTGTATTCCCCAGCGCGCCCGCCTCAGCATGAAAGCTCGGATGGCGATGATGAGCAAGCGCAGCAGCAGCGAGGGCAGCTCCGGCTCGGGCGGCGCCGCGCTCGCCAGCGCCTGCAACAGCCGCGCCGAGGAGGGCGCCCGCCTGCTCACACCGCAGCTCGGGGCGGCCCTGGCGCACGCGCTCGTCATGCACATGCTGGCTATGGACTCGACGCTGCTGGCTGACCACCTGCTGCTGTGCGCTAAGGTATGAATGGCTGGAAGTGAACAATGTTCAAGGTTAACCGAATCAATTCACACTGTTTTAAGGTGTTATCAAAATTTAATTTGGTCTTTATTCTGGACCCCACCGAATAATCTCTATTGTGATTTTTGTACCCCATGTGCCTGCTTATAACTTTCTTTTAATGTTTCTGGGTTATTTTTATGAATATAGTGGCCTAATGCGTTGGGATCAAGGAAATGCATAATTCGGTGTAAAGATGTCATCAGTATTATATCTGAAACATCTGAAGACAACAAAAGCATTTTATCTCAAAAATAATCTTATATTTCTATTAATAAAGATAAGGATGTAAGAGATAAGATGAGGTAAGGTTACCAGTTCAATCGCATATATTATTTTGACTAACATATGAGCAATCGTGATTAAAGTTACATAAACTTTTCGTCTGCCTGCCTGTTACCATTTAACATTCTTCCAGGTGGTAGGACGCCTGTGCGCGTTGTGCGGCGGCGCGGCGCTACTGGAACCTTCGTGTATACTGGGGCTGGCGCGGCTGGCGGTCACGCTGCCGCCCTGGCCGCGACACGCCGTCACCACGCTGCTGCAGGTACCATATGTTATACATGTGTTTGAAGACAGTAGACCTATATTCTGTGAGACTTCCGAAAAAATATAGTTGGATTTCGCTCGCCGTAATTAGTTTCAAATACAAAGACTGGTTCTAAGCCGACAACCAATAATAATCGAGTGTTTAACTCTACCTAGTTTACAAAATTAAATTGTATTTATTTTTTAAATTCATCGTGTGATGGTTTATGCTTTTAACCCTAGGAAACGTATCCGCTGCTATGATTCAATATTATATGTACAATTCTTCTATAAACAAATAAAACCTTTCTCAAACTCTTTGTCCTTTCTGTTGCCGTCTCCGCCGAGCATAACAAGAATTAAATTTGAGACACAAATAGCTAACAATTGTAACGATGTCATTGTCCAGGATCTAGTGGAGCACGAGTGCGGCGAGCTGCCGGCGACGCCGAACGAGGAGTGGGGCGGCGCGGGCAGCTCGCGCGTGATACGAGTGGCGCACGACGACCCCGGCTTCGCCAAGGCGCCGCCCAAGCGACTCGGCACCGTCGCCGGTACGACCCCAGCCTTAGCGCTCTAACGTTACAGTCACACTGGAGGAACGAGGAGTGGGGCGGCGTCATCTGGCTGCCTGGTTTTATTGCCGAGCTGTTGACACTCACGTTTCAAAATGAACCACTTGAACAGTGGAAGTGTGAAAACGAGATTAGTGCCGCGTGTTACGCTGTTTCGCGCCCAGCAAACAACGCGCACTTCGACAGCGCCAGCGAACAGCGCGTGTTTACTGAACAGCGCTGCGCAGGCACGCGACTTTGAAACGCAATAATTAACCCCATATGGACCTTCCGATTGGACATTCCGGAATTCCGTGAATGTTCCGGACGGCTTTGGAAAAAGTAATTGAACTATAAATTCGGTCTCCGTCGGAATGCCATATCATTAATGAACACAAAACTTATAGCACCTAAAATAATTATGGCGTATCTGATACGGGAAAAATTATCTATGTGTAGACTTCCCACAGGAGAGGAAGTGTAAATAAGACGTAAATGTTATTAATTAATTTATTCATGTATCATCTTTTCTCTCTCTCCCTCTGAATTTTTTGAAAAAAATTTGAATGAGTTATTTCTACCTATCAGTGAAACTCATGGTTCCTCATAACTCTGGCCAAATATTATACAAGAAATACAGTTTCATGGGTGTTTTATAATTTGTTATAATGTTGCACATTGGCTACTAGAATTTGATATTTTTTTATTCATTGTAATTCATCAAAAAGAACTTTTTTGAGTTTCATGTCTTGAACTGCAACCCAAAATTTTAAATTTTTTAAAGATCATTTGAAAATAAAGCAAAAATTCATTTTTCACATTTTTTTTGTGGTATAGCAACTCCAATTGTGAAAAATTGTAAGAAATATAAATACAAATTACTAAATACCCTTATTAATTTTATTCGGCACATATTTTTGCTGGGCTACAACCGCACGATTGTCGTTGCAGATGTGCTAGCGGACAGTTTTGGCCTGGCGAAAAGTTCAAACCTCAGCAAACCCAAACTAGGTACTCAAACCATCGTAGCTTCACGTAAGACAAAATAAACTTTATACAGTAGAATCTCGATTATCCGGACATCCGATTATCCGGACTCATTTTTACGGCTCTAATTACCTTTTTAGTAACGATTTGTCGGTGCAAAAAAGATGTTGATGTGATAGTTGTTATTTTTGGAATCATATTGTCCAAATGACGTATGCGGAACCCTTGCTATAATAAAAAAAGTTAATAAAATTTAATTATTGTTCAATTTGGCTTTGAAACTCATTATCCGGTTTTCCGATGATACGGAATACCCCTGGTTATAATTGATCCGGATAATAGAGATTCTACTGTAGCTGCAGCGATTATATCGTACTATAGAGGTATAGACACACCACACATAGTAACGTTCGCTTTCAAGCTTTCACTGGTAGATAGAATTGGTTGCTTGTGTGCGTGCGTTTTTAATTTACTGGTAGGGGTTCAAGTATTATGTAGTGCAATTACGGGGGTCATGTTATTTTAGTGATCATTTTCATCTAAATTATTACAGTAAAATGTTACGGTGCGTTACATGAGGGGTAGGGAGGGTCTAAAATCTTCAAAAATTGCGTTATGTAATATTTGAACGACCCTGTAGAAGCTTCTCATCAAACTCAGAAAAAAACTTATATTTTAAATATGTTATTGTCATTTCCCCACAGCCGGTTTCTTCGAGGAGATGGAGTGTCAGTTGACTCAAGTGGCGGAGTCCGACGATTCGGAATCAGAGGACAAGCTCGCGCAGTATTTCTTCGAAGCTGTCAAGAAGGAATCGAGATCTAAACCCGTCGCTGATGGTAGTAATTGGTGAGTGATATTACCTAGGTATTGAAATCTGAACCGAAATCAAAATCCAAAATTTTTATAAACAAATAATAAATAAATATATTTCACATTTGTATCGTTTTAGATACATCATTCTGTCTTGATAGTTAGAAAATATTTAACACAAGCCTCAACATCCCCTCTATAGAGTATTCACCTGGCGACCGTTAACGCATTAGTGAGTCAAACCTGTCGCTCCTTGTGCCTGACTGAGTAATAAATCATAAATTTCTTCCAGCCTATCAACATGCGTGGACGCGCGCCTGGAAAGCGGCGCAGCGGCTGGCGGTGAAGCATTCGCTCAGCGCGTTTTAGCCGCCACGGCCGCAGCCCTACCACTGGCCTTACGAGCACCTCCAGTTAGAGCACCCGAGCCAGCAGACCCGCCCGACCAGTCGGAGCAGGAGCAGACCGAGCAGAGGCATAATCCGCCGCTTGCGCACACGCTCTATGACGTGTTCAGACATCTCGCGCTCGAGTTCCAGTATCAGGTGATAGATCAAACACTATTTTTAACCCCCGTCAAAAAAAAGAGGGGTGTTATAAGTTACACCGCTATGTTTGTCTGTGTGTCTGTATGTGGCACCGTACCTACTAAACGGTGAACCGACTTAGATCCAGTGTTTTTAATTACTTTGTTAAGTGAAGTTTGTAGCCAATAATAGATACAGTAGTCATCGATATTTAACAAACATAGAGTGTAGTATTTAATTATAAATTACAGATTCTTGTTAAAAACTTTCAACACGCTATAAGCCAGTCGATATTTAAAAAACAAAAATTACCAAAATTACAGACTTCTTTTCACATTTATAATTTAATGACGTATTCGTTACAACACGTGACTCACGGCGACAGATCGAGTGCACGCTGATGGAGAACGTGGTGTCGCTGTGGCTGACGCTGAACGGCTCGGCGTGGGGCGGCGCCTGGTCGCTGGGCTCGCTCGTGGTGCCGGCCGACGCGCCGCGAGTACGCCTCGCCTCCGACACCGTCACCGCTCTGCTGCGCGCCCTCACGCAGTTAGTACCAGCACTTATCTGTCACTTATCAATCCCTTAACTATACACTTTAGTTTCATTTACTATTTTATAAAATAAAAAATACTCAGTATTTTTTATAACTAAATATTTTATCATTTCCCTTAATGTAGTGAACTGGTCAATAGAGTGGACAAGATAAGAGATGAAATCAAAAACAAAACAAGTCTCGCAATGTAGTTCTTCTGTCGTAAGAAGTAATGAGGTCCAGTAACACCAAATCAGTTAACCTTACTTGAGATATTTTCTGATTTGACGATCGCACAAACAATTTAATTTTAATATACTTGTAAAAGGGCGATACATAGTATTTTTATGCGATCGCCAAGTCAAATAGGTCAGAAAAAATATGTACGGCCGTACCGCTTTTTTTTTGCTTTACGTGGCGGTAGTACTACTGTGCCCCCTGACATTCAAAAATTGTTTTTTAAAGTAACAATATAACGGGTAAACTCAAATACATACATTCAGCGGTCATATTTAAGCGTCGAATTTGCGACCGTTAGGCCTTCTGTCAGTTACATTGATCACTAAACCAAAGTAATGACTTTGGTTTAGTGATCAATGTAATTTCAAAATAAATCAAAGCCAGCAATTTACTGATGCCATTGCATCTTAAAATTAAATAAAATATCATATATTATATGGATATAGGGATGGGAGGGGCAGGTATATGGTTCACTTATTGTTGTTTCTATTGCTATGCTATTGTTTCCGTTTTCAGATTAGAAAACATATCATTGAGGTGTTGGGTGCTATCGATGCAGGCTTTGGCGTGGGTCGCGAGTCTGCCATTACTGGTGAGAACATTTGCTACTCTATAGCATTTTGTTTTATTTATATTTATTGTTGTACTATTAAAATGTAAATGATTTTTATTAAAATGTTTCTCAGACGGAGGGCAGCACGCAGACGATGGGCCGCGTGATCCTCGAATGCGAATACTTCGTGCCGGCGCTGGTGAAATTCATCTCGATTGACGTCACCGCCGACGGCGCGGTTATATCTTCTGAACCTTATCTGGTTAGTTAAAGATGTTACCTACATTCTATGTTTAATTTTAATTTGGGAGAAATCATTTATCGTAAATAGTGTATAGGGCAAAGACATGATCGCAAGTTGATCAAATGAATCGGATTTTGAAGGAAAATATTATGAGCAAGATCACGTCAAGGGGACCTCCCATTTACTTAATTATAAAAAATGTTTCTTTTTTGAGCGGTATTATAGCCTGAGGCTCTGGTTGTACAGTGTGACATGACAGTGACATTTTTTTCGGAATATTATACTTAACGCATGTATTAAAAAATAATAACTAAACGAAACGAAAAACGAAATTTCCATATATTTTTCCATTCCTTTACCGAAAAGTCAATGAAATATTCATTCATTTCTTTTTTCACAAATATATGTAATAATTGCACCAGGGCGGCGCAAGTATCGGGGCCGGCGCAGGCGCGGCAGCTGCACTACAGGCGGTGCTGTCCCGCGTGGTGAAAGCACGCGGTGCAGCCGGCGCACTAGCAGCACTAAGAGCGCTGGCCGCACTGTGGCGGCCGTCCGGTGCTCCGCCGGTCGCGCACTCGGCGCTGGACCTGCACGCGGCGCTGCTGCGCGCGGCGCACTCGCTGCTGCCGGCGCTCGCGCCCAAGCACCATCACCACGCGCTGCCGCTGATCGAGGCCGTCGGTATGTACCCGTAACAACTAACTGTACTTCTCTTACGCTAAGTAAACGTAATCTTTTTAACCCCCGATCAAAAAAGAGGGGTGTTATAAGTTTGACCGCTATGTTTTGTGTCTGTGTGTCTGTCTGTGGTACCGTAGTACCTAAACGGGTGTACCGATTTGGATACAGTTTTTTTTATTTGAAAGTGTTTTCTATCGGTGGTTGTAAGATATATTTTTATTCCATTTCTACAATATGGGCAAAATCAAATGAAAGGGCTTGTTAAGTGTAACTTGAAAAATAATATGACGTCATACTAAATTAAAGATGGCGGACCATCCAAGCCAGCGGCATAGTTAATATTGATGCATTTTTACAATATGGATATTAAATGTAAGGGCTTGTGGAAAGTTACTCGAAAAATAATGAAACGTCATTCATTAAATCCAATATGGCGGACTGTCCCAAATGGCAAAATGCGTGCGTGTCTGTGTGTGTATTATTAGATATAATTTATAAAAAATATCAGTCGGTATGGTCGGGGGCTTAATATTTTTTTCAAATTTACATTTGTTTTTAAACTTACTCAGAGACG
>DVXP01004160.1:0-10609 GCA_018235645.1 Junonia grisea
CCAACAGGTGGGTTGTGGGCACACGGATGAATTCCAAAAATACCCAACAGGTGGGTTGTGGGCACTGAATGTGTTAATGAAATAACTCTTTTATGACAACAAAATATGTATTGTCTTCTTAACTCTAGAAATCAAGGTTAAAGGAAAGGATTTTTTTTAATTGCAGGCACTTCTGGAATTATATTTATTGCTATTTGATATTTATATTATGTTACGAGATAACTTGTCACCGAATGATTATAAAATATAAAAGTACAATAAAAAAGATAGTTATTAATTATTTAATGTGTAAATATATAAAAGGATAATTCATTCGTAATCCTGCACCGCTAATCCACCCACTTACTTTTCAAACTTTCTACACGTAATTAGTAAATAGTAGTGTTAGAAACCTACCTTAGCACTACATCCAGGATTCATAATCCTTCGATTTTAGCTGATATTTACCTACATATTTTGTAATTACACATTTTCACATTTTTTGTAAAACACAATATTGTTGTCTTTTTGACATTTACAATTGTAATTGGTCAAATCCGTCAATAAGTTAAATGTCATTACATCCTTCACTGTTTTGTCTATAGTTTCAAGTCTATGACTGAAAATATCTAGGTTTTTTTTTTGAGATAGATAGATATCTAAATATAGATACCTATCTATAAATATCTAATCATATCTAACCAAAACAAAAATATTCATAATGAAATTCTATTGTGTTATTAAATAAATAAAATGATAGATACATGAAAAACTTATTCTTAAATATTTATTGTGAGTTAACAATTCTTTCTCAAACATTATTGCAAATATTTATGATAAAAACATTGTGATAAAAATTCTTCAAAAATAAAAACTAAACAGATCACAACATGAGGTAATAATTAGTTCATACAAAACATATTAAGAGTTCTTAACAGCTATTATTATTCAATCATACTTAAATTACTAAATATCATCTCTTTCGTTTTAAAGCTTTCTTTTCTTTATTTACTTTGTAGGCTGCATTCATTTTCTGTAAATTATCCTTATGAACTTTGTCATGATCAACAATTCTCTTAGGATAATCTTGGCCAATTATGCAGCCTGCTGTTGTTTGTACTGATTTAGGAGCCTTCCAGGGCTCGTAAATGAACTCGCTAGGATATTTCTTCAGTTCAGGTACATATTTTCTTATATACAGTCCTTCTTTGTCAGTTTTCTTACCAAATGCAACAGGACTGTAAACTCTGAAATACTTATAGAAAAATGCAGATGCTGACAACCACATCCAGTTACCAGCATTCAAAGACCAATCATAGTCAAGAAGGTAGTCTTCAAATACCTTGGCCCCCTCTTCCCATGATATCCACAAATCTCCTCTCGTCAAGAAACAGGCAACCATGTGTCGTGCCAAGTGATGTATCCAGCCTTCTTGTTTGAGCTGTCTCATGATAGCATCAACAAATGGGTACCCAGTTTTACCTTCAGCCCAAGCTTTGAGATGTGCCTCGTTTTTACCCCAGGGTATTTGGGTACATACTGGGTTTCCCACCATTTTGTCAAAATTTTTTGTTCCAGCCCCTGCTACATAATAAAATTCTCTCCACATGAGTTGACCCATCAGTGATACTGGAGGTAGTGTGTGTTTCATTCCGCTCTCAACAGCTTTTAGTTTGTGATAGAATAACTTTGCAGATAAGCAGCCGTGGCTTATATATGGGCTTAAAACTGTTGTGCTAGGCTCAATACTGTTTGGAGAAGAATTTGGCTTTTCAAAACTACAAACCCATTGCTTTTTGTTCATGTACATGTCGAGTCTTTTCAACCCTTGTGTCTCTCCTCCAGGATATTTACATTCTGAAAGTTCTGACTCATTAACACCTATTTCTTCGAGTGATGGTACTTTATATTCGTCTGATTCAAAATCTGGAGCTTTACACTCATCCGAGATTTGCTTTGATATCTCAATAGTATCTTTTACTTGAGTGTCAGCTACTAAAGAAAGAAATTTCTGATATGTTAGTGGAATACTCCCATTATTCTTTTTTATAACACTGTTGAAATCATATACAGTGTGTTGCATCCTCTTGACTACAAATATATCTTTTTCCTCGCAAACTTGTTCAATTATTTCATCTTGTTTCACTAATTCTGCATCAATGTCTACTTGGAATGTTAAAAATTTTACATTCCACTTTTCAAAAAGTTCAGGTAAGCATTCGACAGTTTTACCTCTTACGATGAATAATCTTGAATTTATTTTACGAAGGTTTTCATCCAAATTATTTAGACTTTGTATAAGGAATCGAAGTCTGTTCACGCCAATTTTACTTTTAATATCGGGTTCGATTACGTAGATGGGTTTTAATATTTGTTTACGATTTTCAGACTGAAAAGAATACATTATCAATTTGTTAGGACATTTTATTTCCTATGATTATAAACATTTACTATAAAAATAATTAAATAATAACTTTTAGTAATTGGTTTTACTTACCTCGTTTATTGCATTACGTAGTGCAAGATTATCATGCAAACGCAAGTCCAAACGGAACCAGTGGACTACCGTAGGTAATGTAGACATTTTACCTAAATACCTGCTTAAAAATTTTGAATGCCGAATAAATAAACTAGTTGTGATAAAATTCACAATAAAATAATATTTTTCAGGTTTCAGAAAGTTCAACATTCGATTGCCTCCAAAAGCTTTTTATTTTTTTATGAACTCACGTCACGGCTTTGGGTCCAAGTCTTTTTGTTTTTTGACCCTTCTTTCACGCTTGCCAAATATTTACTTTGTTAGGTATCTACGAATTAATTAGATATCTATATATTTAAATAAAAATGCTAAATATTGTAGATATATCTATCTATCTAATAATTGTTTATTAACTCATGCTTAAAATTATTTATTTTTTTCCCAACATGCAATACAATTGAGAATTGCCATGGAAACCATTTGACAACATAAAAATATTTTTATAGTGTCATTGTCAATTTGTCAATAAAATCAAAGGGTTTTGTATTTTGTTATTATCAGTTTTTAATCAATATTTTATCAATGGATTCAGAACTTTAAAAATCAAATCGTTATCGTTTATGTTTTAGCTGAGTTTCGATATACTTACTTGAAATAAATTATGGTGATTTGTTTGGCTATTTTAGACAGTAAAATATTTATACAATGAATTTAATTTTAATACAACTCGTTTCTTAAAAACTAACATACGATGAGTTAAAATAATATTAAAGATATGTTACTCCAATATGCCTAAAGTTATTGAGTTAACAATTGAAATAGAAGTGCAAAAAGTAAGTTAATTTGGTGCTTGTTTAACTTTTCAAATACTATGCTATCATCACAATTTAATTTTCACAGGTCCTTCATTCCTAATTACCTAATTTAATACCAATATATAGTAGATTAACGGAATTTTTAAGTTTCATTTTTTTTTAATTAACAAATTGGTTAATTATAAATTAAACCCATTTTTATTTAATTCATAGATTCTATATTAAAACCAAACTAAATTTACCAAGACAAATCTACATCCAGCATATTATCATAAAAGTTTAAACAATATACATAATGAACCCAAAAAAATCACTAAAAAAATAACAAAAAAGAGGTAGTTTAAAAAAAATGTTTCAATCTTCCAGGTATCATGTCCCGGCGTGTGGCTGTGTCAAGATGGACGCGTATCTCTCACTGTGTTTGCTCTGGGAACAAGTTACCAGACTTGCCTACTGCCACCTGTATTCCCACTCGCATTCCGAGATGTATTCTATTTCCGCAAGAGGTTTCAAGAAAGCTGCGCCCTTAATAACATTTGCTGCTTGTTGAGTTAGTAATTTTGTAAAATTATTAAATATTAGATTATTCTCACCATTTTATCAACATTAGTCAATAGACTTAACAAGTGTTAAGTTAGTTTCTGTTGCTCTAAGTTCATTGGTGACATGCACCTTTAGATCAATAAAGAGTTAAATCAAGTCATGTAATTTCTAAAATTGATACAAGCTTTAACACATTTTCCTGTATCTGAATTTTTGAGTTCTAAAGGTGTTATAGACTAATGTTTAAGCAAAATAAGTAAAGTGCAAATGCAACTCAAGTGACCCTTTTATATTTCTTCATTGTACCTCGAATTGAGTATATTGTTAGCAAAATAAATTGACTGATTAGACATAGTGATTGATTGAAAATCTAATGATAGATAATGAAGATCTAATTATGTTATAATTTTAACATGTGTTTTTACTGTAAGTTTATTTTTAAATAACATGTTTCTAGAGGATGAAACAATATACTGTGAGCTAGTGCAGTGGTGTGACGACTGCACCACAGGTGACTGCGTCATATTAGCACAGTATCTTGGAGCTATGAATGATGTGCTGTTTCCTCCTAATATGTGTTCGACTGACGGTGTAGACCTCCTTATGAGAAGGTCTAAGGACTTTCCTGTGAGTATAATTTGTATTAAAGTATTTTTAGTTAAATAAAAATTTACCCTCTTTTGCATTGGGGGTTAAAAAAATGTTACAGCACATTTTTTTTTACTTTTTTGACAGTGTATAATAAATTTAGCCTTTCCTGAGAATTTTATTGAATACTTGTTTAAACTAAAATACATAAATTGCATCTTTGGAAAAAGTATGTGAGACAATTGTTGTCGCAAAAATAAAATCTGAAAAGGGTACCTTTCAAGTTTAATAGGGTGTGAACAAAGTATCAATAATTTCTCAAAAAAGCTATTTGAATAATTTATTTTGATTTTATATCATACATTCTTATTCAGGGTATACTATCACCGAAAATCGAGATAGCGACAAAAGTCCGTATAGACGAAGTATGGAACCAAAATTACAACATGTTTACCAAAGCAAAAGTAAAGGCGTGTCAGTGCAGTCCACGTTTTGACATTGAGACGTCTCGACAGAAACAAGTGTGCCATTCAGCTCAGTATCATAGGTATACACATAAATAGTTTTTATTAACTAGCTTTTATTATATAATATTTGAAATAAATAAATTATAATATACTTATGTATTTATCTTACCAGTATTAATATAGATACTGGTAGTCTAGGAAATGGCTCTAACAATTTCGTCAAAAATTTTTGTGTAAGTAATTTAATGAAGAAACACGTGTTTTTTAATTTACCAGTTTAAGTTTGATGTTTCGATACATATGAAATCCTCATTTGAACACTTTAAATGTTAGATATTTCAGCCTTTCCTAACGAGATTTTTAAAATTATATCACAATAAGAGTAACTATGTACTATTGAAGTTAATTATGGCTAAGTATTTACTAACAAAATTTTATAATTCTTAACAGAATTAAATGCAACAAGACTAGAAGGTCGTCTCGATCAAGATCACGTTCTGATGGATCCAAGTCATGCTGCAGTTTGGACGCTAAGGATATGGATGTCCACTCATCTTGCCGTTGTCCAAAGTAAGTTTTTGCTATGTAATAAATGCTTAAAGACATTTTTGTTATCTTTATTTTAACTGCCTTTCAAAACGAGGTATTTTTTTTTATAAAATATTCTTCCAATCTTTTTAAACCGTAGCAATTACTCTTTTTTATATTTTATGTGTCTCCAAGTTGTTGACGTGACATCATAGTCAAACATTATAGTATCATTCTAGAAGCTCAGCTTTCTAATACACAGCAAATTGGGCCGATCATGCCTCTCTAGTTCGTACCGCGCTCTCGCTTGCAAAACGGGACAATGACGTCAACTTTTTCGTGCATGCACCATGCAGCCCGTACGACCCCTTAGTGACGAATTATTAGACGTTGTCACGTCGAAAATAAAAATCAAATAAATATTCACATTACAAAAGTAGTGCAACGAAAATTAATAGAATTTTATAATGTCAATTTGGCATAATGGTCTTTCCTCTTAATCTATCATATGCTATATCAAAAAACTCTTATTGTCCTAAACTTCTCAGTCCTCTCTCCAAATCCCGTGTATCGTTATCTCCAAACGCAATCCGCACTTCACGTCCCGAGTACGCAGTGTACGCACTCACTACCGATAATACCTGGAAGGAACCCAACTACCAAGATAACGATAATTATGATGATAAACGGTTATTGCAATAAAAATAATAATTAAATGAAGATTACTTAGATTTACTAAATAAGTAAATTATGATAGAATTGGTAGATAATTTTATTTATTGGTATACTGTAGATTCCAAAGTAAAAAGTAGTAAAGTAGGAAAAAGTTAGCCTAATTTTTTATTATATTTTGGAGGGTAGAAAGATTGTATTTAGGTTAATTAAAGTGTAACTAAGAACTTTACCACTATTTTATGCATAATTATTTATTGCTCATGCGAAATAAGATTAATTAATAAAATTAACTTTAAATATAAAAAAATTAATGATGGCCATTAGAACAAACATTGTATGTACTTAGTTTTGTTTTCATTTTAGTTTATAGTATCCTTAACCCAGCTTCATGTAAAATTAGTGATATTAATATGGTTGTTTTCAAAATATGGTTTGTATTTTCTGTAGTCTATTGATATTTTTCATTTTAACTTTGCAGAATAAGTGAATCTGGAACAATAGGACCGGAAATCACAAGTGAGGAGAGATTACAAAAACTTTTACTCGAAAGCCGATATATTGACCAAGATATCAACGACAACACTCCAAAACATAATAAGACTCACACTATGAAAATAACTCCATGTGTTTGTGAAATTTGCAAGCGATATCATGAGTTATTTCATAGTAATGAAAATAGTTGACTAACAACATATAGAAATAATTAGAAAAAAAATATTGGCACAGATTATAAAATTAGTTTTGACATTTCAGTTGAATTGAACAAAATTTACTTGAATGAAAAAAATAAGATATGATAAATATAAAGTAATGTTGACTAGGTTATTTATTTATTTAAATTACTATGAATTGTGAAGTTTTTAATGTTTTTTTTTATTCTTCAAATCATGAGTTAATATTTCTTGTTATATCAGTTTGTAAAAATTTTTGAGTAAATAAAACAATTTTACACTGTTACATACTATATTTATTTAATAATTCTCAATCATATTAAGCAAAGGTAACTTAACAATATTTTCTAATATTATGGCTCCTCGTTCAAAATCTTATTTACTTTTATATCAAAAGTAATTCATAAATTATTAATTAGTAATTGACTTTATTATTAAACTTATATCGAATATTGCGCTTAAAAAGATAAATTTCCGAATACATAGAAATAATTTCATGAGCATTATCCAAAGGCAGTGTTCAGATTAACCAATTTCGTTAAATCAAATAAAAAATTAGTAATTTTACAACTTTTTTTTTGCATCTAAAATTTACTATCTCGCTTGCACCCATGAGATTGTTTGGTGCAGAGACAATATAGAAAAATGATAAGATACATTTTGTCTATGATAACACTAAAAATACATTTTAAATGTTGTTTAATGTATCTAAAAACATACTACTTTCCAATTTCATTAAATCTAAATGAAATCGTGTAGGATCATTTTATTCGAGAATTTCAAATAACTACATTTATTTACATAAAAAAAAACATTAGATAAATGGAATGTGGTATGGTAAGAAAGAAGAAAAAGTAGTTAGTAGTTAACTGGTTTCACAGTACATATATAAATAAAATAGATTGATTAGTAAAATTGCTATGAATGAAATAATTGGCATCCATATTGGAATACATTTTTCAATTATTGTTTTTTTCAATTCTACTAAGTAAAACACGCTTGAATAAAAGCCTCTTAAAATAAGAGTAAGATTTTCTCACTTAAATCTAAAATTGTGATATAAGTCTTATATTAAGTAGACACCATTTATTATATTGTACATAATATTTATACAACATATAATTGAGAATTAAAAAAGACATTATGAAAAAACTGCATTACGGACGGAAGACAATGTAATATTCAGCCTTCTTTATTTAATTATACCTAATTTGTAATTCCTTGTTAACAATAATTATATATTTTGTACATTGATTATAATTATTAAATATTTTACCTACTTGCATTGTATTCTTACATCAAGCCTACCTTTAAGAAACAATGCTATATTTTTAACACGCTATACAGAATTGTTATGACAAAAGATCTTTGCATTCAATATAAAAGAAGAAATGCAATCAAATGTGACAATGTTATACTTAGATCAAATACATGACACTATTCTAAAAAAATATTCTAAAATAAATTCATTATTGATAGTACGGAAAAATCACTAACACTGAAAAGTTAGCACCGGAAATGGCGAAAAATACTTAAAGAAAAAAAGCACCGTTAAGGCGTATTGACAGTGACCTTATGACCTTTTCTCGACCTTTTTTCCTTTGTTTTGACATATTTCGTGCAGTCAAAGACGAACGCAAAGATGGCGACTAGAGCGAAAACTGCGTAGAAAATAGCCAAAGCGATCATAAAACTGTCTTCATTCCATTCCCATATGTTATCGGATCTTAGATAATCGAAGTTTGATAACACTTGGGTCCCGTTTGGTGGTGGGCAAGGCGATTGGACGATTATGTCTAAGTGCTGCCTCTGTAACAAAATATGTAATTTTAAAAATAAAGATAGATGTGTATACACATAGAACTGACAATAAATGTTGCATTAAGATGAGCTTTTGTATTTAATAATGTTAATGTATGTTGCGATTAAATTCATCGTAATTAAATTTAACCTTAAGTAAATAGAGAATGTAACTAATTTTTTAGAATAAAAAAAATACAAGGATTATTCAACATACATGTAACTTGATTGATGTTAAAAAAATATTTTTAATTTTTGACACAAACAAAAAAATATGGCGGCCTCGATAACCCTCCGTAAAAATCAACTGTTACTATTACGCATATTTTTTCAAACTAACTAACTTTTCTCAAATAAGGCTGAGTACTAATAAATTTAAGACAATTTTTTCATAAAAAGTAAACAACTAACCTGTTTGTTAGTACATCTCAAGTCTTTGCTAATACTGCTCTTCAAGGCGATTTCACTCAACTCTCGCCTCAGAATCTCTGGCAGCGTCCATCTTGAAGGCGACACATATTCCAACCATTTCACATAGAACGGCAAATCTTCTTGATGTAACATCACTCCATTTACCAGTGTGGTAAGAAGTAGGCAAAAACCAGCCAGAATTGATGCTGTTTTCTCCATTGGTATTAAGAGTATTGCCGCTCGACACAACATTTGTATGCTTATTAGGTATAATAGCATGTATCCTGTAATATTGATTGATTAAATTATTGTTTTGCGTACAGAAAAAAAATAGTTTTGGATATTATTTTTATGATTCGTATTTGTCTTATCAACGTAAGTAGTTAATTGTACAGTTGATGTACTTAATTGTATGGAACGAAATAAAGTGTTTTTCATAATCTTATTTCTCATACTACATTATTTATATTCATTATATCGACGGTTGAAAGGCTATTTGGTCTAAGCGCCATTTTTTTACATATATATTTTTATACGTATTTGGATAGAGAAAGATTTGCTGATTCCAAATATGTATAAAAATACTTGTGTCAAAAAAATGGCGCTTAGACCAAATAGCCTTTCAATCCTCGATATAAAATAATAATATTTACCTAAATAAATATAGAATCCGTCGAAAGATCCAGGGGACTGCGCATACAAGCCGCTCATAGCATAACTCGGAACTAAATACGCTAGCCACGTAAGTATGGCCGACCAGAGCTCCAGAAATTGCTGAAAACAACATTGAAAAAAGTTTAATATTTATATATTTTTATACTTTAAAGAAGAACCATCTTTTATTTAAACATATATAAACATTAGTAAATTAAAAAGAGATTGTCAGAAATTTTAATTTTACAGTCTTACATGACTTGTGTTTTGCCAATAATTTTATGGAAGTTTTAAGCACGGACATTTGTGTACCTCAAATTAGAAAAGACGAGTCCCATCCCCTATAATTTTATCATGACCATTAGAGTTAATTTTTAGGTCACTTGATATAAAACATAATCCTTAATTTCTTATTTCATTGTACTTGCTTACATCGTCACGCTTTCCTAGTTATGTCCCCCCAGTGATAATATTATTACTAGGTCTTCAAACGATATCCAGCCAAAACTACTCGTACCGTATACGTCGTCGTCGTCGTCATCCAATCGCAGTCCACTGCTGGACATAGGCCTCCCCAAGTTTGCGCCAAACGTCCCGGTCCTCCTCAACCCTCATCATATATACAACCACCAATAAAACCAAGTCTACTCACATCGAACAAAATAAACACGGTCCTCGAGTACAGTCCGACAGCGATGTCTCGCTCCACGTGCGCGCGCGCCGAGCTCGCCTCGCGTACACTCAGCCACAGTAACACGGGGAACGCGCTCAGACACGCCACGGCGTAGTGGTAGCCGATGCGGTCGTTTTGTGTTAACTGGAAGAAATGGTCTTTTCTTAGAGACTGGTTTTAATGTTAGGCTCCCATCAGCGAGTTTACACTCTGCCATAGGAGGAGTGGAGGACTCACAATGCGCTTTAAGTGGGTATTACACTACACGGTATTCAGGGCCCTGTAGCAAGGGTGGGCGTGGTCCCTAACAAGTGATACGCTTATTA
>DVXP01004161.1:0-10609 GCA_018235645.1 Junonia grisea
GTGGATGTAGTTTTTTTGGGTCGATTTTTGCTACTCAATTTTGAAACAGATATCTGCAGCCGATTAAGCTGAAATTTTTCATACATATGTAGTTTGGTTGACACTATACGATAAAATACGTGACGTCATTCAAAATTCAATATGGCGGACCATCCAACCTCGCAGAATAGTTATTTTTATTGCATTTCTACAATATGAGTATCAAATGAAAAGGCTTATTGAGAGTAACTCGAAAAGTAATATGACGTCATTCTAAATCCAAGATGGCGAACCATCCCAGCTAGCACAATAGTTATTTTTAATGCATTTCTAAAATATGGGTATCAAATAAAAGGGCTTATTGAGAGTAAGCATGCGCGTGTGTGTTTGTGTGTGTCTCTGTGTGTATTATTAGATACAATTTATAAAAAAATACCTCCCAAGAGTTTGATGTCCTCATGTCGTATTGAATACGATGTCGGGGGTTTAATAAATTTTCCAAATTTACACTTGTGTGAGATCTTACTGTTGTCTAGGCAGCGTTTTGTTTTGATTTATTTATACCTTCTTTTTTGTAATCTTCATTAGATATTATTTAATTGTATTGTAATTTTATATTTTTGTTTTATTTCTGTTACATATGTTAGTGCCGTATCACAAAGACGTTCACAAATAAAACATATCTCTCAGGTTAGTTACTCACGATGTAGGTCCTCCACGAGCCTCTGTTGCCTGGCGAGCGGTCGCCGGCGCGTGTTGTCGCGCACCCGCAGCGTGACGCCCGCGCAGGCGCCGCTCGCGTGCAGGTCCAGCGCCAGCGACGACTGCGACCCGCACTCCGACTCCGCCGCGCTGGCACTGAGGACATGTGAGCTATTTACTCGTAATATAGACTTATAATATTACACCTCTAGAACGAAAGGCAATAAAGTAAAAAAAATACCTGGAAAATACGCCTTAAGTATTACGGTTTTTTCACGCCGCGGTTTTTTTATATTATACATAAAGGAAAACATGAGAAACCGCGGTAGAAACCGCGCGGTAGTAGTGATGCGACTCGAGTAGGGTTTTTTAACTTAACTGACTTGAGTTATTTTAAGACATCACTCGAGTTGTGTTACCGAGTCACTCGAGTAAAAATTTACTCGAGTCGCGTCACTAATACAGACCGTCTCACGCTGTTTACCGCGGCGGAAAAAAAACCGTAATGCAGCCTTAGCTTTAAAAACTATAGCTATAGATTTTAAGAATTGGATAATTTTTGAGTTAGTCCCCTTTACATCCGGATGCGATATATTAGAAAATTAGATTAGTAAATAATAAATAAGATAAGTAGAATGAATATCACTATAGTTAACTCTCTCGTCTTTGTCGAAAACAATAAAGACGTTTTAATTTTATTTAAAAGGGAAGCAATTTATTAATTATTTTAAATTTATATAAGTACTAATTTATTTATTACAGACATTGTGTATTACATCAAAAATATCAATCCTAAAAACAATTAGATATTACATTTAGAGATCAATAATTAATTTTAAGTAAAGTTAATTAAATTTTTAATTAAATAATGAGATTATCAAGAAATTATAGCAATAATGATTTATAAAATATAAAAATATAAAAACTTTATCTCCGGCATTGCAATCGGTTGTCTATCACAACAATGTCGGAGGTAAAGACTACTTCAATAGCGTAATGGTCTGCATTACATGCGTTGAGCATTTTCACAGATTAAGCAATTTTTATGCTGTCCTAAAATTCATAATAACTACATTAAAGATTAAATAAAATATATTGTGTTGCAGAAGTAAACTACAATCAAAGCAGGCAGGGATACGCTGATGACGCATGAAGAATACCTGACTGCTGAATGTGGCGGCTCGTCTACGGAGAGCGCGTAGCGGCGTAGCGGGCGTCGTAGCGCGGATACAGGCAGCGTAGCACGCGCGCTACCGAGCCGTAGATCCGGGGCTGAGCCGAACCGCGCCCGTTCCTTTGCCTTCTCTCCCGCATTTCTGTACACACACTCACTGCCCTATCTCTCCACGCCTGCCATTCCGTGGCGGAATAAAGGCGATGTGTATCGTAATGAGTGATACGTGAAGTACAAGCTCTCTAGGGGATTCAGTTAATGAGATAACAACGCTACTTATTATGAATTTATTACAATATTACTTAATTTTGTTACATTGTAGTACACTAACGATGTAGTGAACCGGTGAAGCTAATTTTATTATATCAATTATTTGCAAGGCAATACTTATATAACATTTTTTCAATATGGTACATTACATAGTAAAGTTTTCTTATGCAAAATATATGAAGGCACGAAGGCATACATTATTTGATCATCGAAAACTATACGTTTGTCAAAACATTTGTACGCAACGTAAAAAAAGCCATAAAAGCGTTCTATCCATGTAAACCGTACACGTGTATAAAAGCATTGCATTGAACAGGAATGGGGGGGGGGATACAACACACATAGGCAGTGGCGGATTAAACTATTTGACACCCGTAGGCACGGACATAAATACCACCTCATGAGCTAAAAAAGCTTCTACAAAAAAAAATGGTCGTCACCTTCCTTTACTTATTGCCCCGTCTACACGCGCTCCTTGTGCACTTGCCTTACTTTGCCTTAAGTATAATCCGCCATACATCCGCTGCACATAGGTTACAAAGGCATACCTGTGGCAAGTATGCGGCGGTCGGATCCTGTGCGGGGGAGCGAGGGGTAGGGCGTGAGGTAGGGGCAGCACGTGCGGCAGGCGGTACACGCCGAGCTGGTCGAGGCGGGCCGGCGCGGCGCAAGGACCCCGGCGGGGCAACGGCCGAGGCAGAGACTGCGGACGCGCCGGCGTCACCTTCGCCGCGCTGTCCCGTGCCTCGAATGTCATAACGCACGCTGCTACTACTATGAACCCTGTAGTTATAAGCATAAGTGAAGTTCAAAAGAAGTTGATTTGGAAAATGTGTACGATTAAATCATTATAAAGAATAAACCCTCTAGTTAAACCTTGTTACAAAATTCAAATAAATAAACAATGTCAGTGACGCCATTTTGTAGCACATTTTATTATTATAGATGTAAGTTATTAGATGTTTACTAAGTTTTATGTTTCAAAGTTCTGTGTCACTTTGTTACATTAAAATATATTAGTATTGATAATCACTACTTCTCGTTTATTACAGCAAATTAAAATGTAAGCCTCTTACCTCCGAAACCCATAACGATAGGCCCAGCGTACGAGAGGTTGTTGAGATGGAAGCCGCGTGCCTCATCCTTCACGGAGATGGTGGAATTGCCCCGTATCTCCTCAGCCACCGACAGTGTATCTGCGTAGTAACCTGCAATGGTTTAATCATCATAAGTTAGTTTTAGATTAAAAACGTTTTATAGCAGCTAATTATATATCTATAGCGGTAATTGAATACCTACCAATTAAATCTCGTGAATAGTGGCAAGAATGTTAGGATACTTTTTATATGATATGTTTATATATTACTTATTAAGTATTTCAAAATTTATGTTGTTAAAATAGTTAAAATAAAAAAAGGAAATGTTATAACTAATACTACACAAAAATATTAAATTGTTTCGTAGCTTGAACATTCGATGTGTATCATTTAAATGGGGTAAAATGGTAAGTATAACTATAAACAAAATGTTTGACAGTCAAAATTATATTAATTAATTGAAACACCCAACAATATACCTACGCAGTTTTCATTTCATGAATGTAGCAGATGTTTACATTGAAACGCGTGAAGGGAACGTTAAATTGACATCGTAATGAGGTTCCACACGAGCGTTCACAACAGCTGCGGATGTCGAACCGGACACGTCATTGGTACAGGAAATATCTTCGCGTCCGCATTTTACACAACAAATGTTGGCCTTAAAACTATTGGTGTTGTTGTGACAGCTTGCGCGGCTTTCACTTTTACGTATTTGATTTTAGATGCTTGTAAAGAAAACTTAGATAGGACCTATTCAATTATAAAAATAAGTGATTTTCCACGAAAATTTCGTGACTGAACTTTAAAGTAAATTTATTGTTGTAACTATATCTACTAAGGTGCCTACATCCGGAAATAATGTACACGATAACCGGATGAATTACTAATGAAAAAAAGGTTTTGTTTTTATCAACATTAATTTTATTTATTTGAAAATTAATTATTTTATAACAGTATGTATATTTTGTCAAGCTTGAAAACCTTTTTAATATTATTGTTTTCAGCACGGCTTTGTACCGAAAAAAATTGTTACGTTTTGTTCGTATATCTAGAAAAGCCTGAAAATGACCTAGCTGAAAATGACAGATTTACATAACTTGACTTTTCCAATAAATAATTTTGTATACATTAATCCGTAAATTTTTAATTATTCACTATCAATGTAAATAGTCATTTTAATTCCGTTATTATTGTCGATTCCTTTGCCCAATTTTTTAACGGGATTTTGTTAGTCTTTAAGTTTTTAAGCCGTAATTCATTTTGTCGAACTTATTAAGCTATTTTCTGTTAAAATAAACCATTTGCTTGAAAACAGCGTTGCTAGTCTAATACCTGCTTACGTACTGCAGCATCATGCATTACTATCCATTGCGGTGTAAATCATAGAGTAACAATTTTTATTAGTACCGTATTAACATCTAAAAACATCAAACTGGCATTTTAAATATGATTTTGAAACAAATAATTTTACTTAATTTTATTCTAAGACCTTGTGTGCATACAATTATAATGAATTCTCTTATTTACCTATAACAGCCATCGCAGCGCCGAGGAGCATCAGCAGGAGCCCAGCACTGAGCGCTCGACACGCGTGCCACAAGCACTGCGAGCTCATTTTACCCCGCACCACCTAAAAATTTGATTTTATTTACATTAGTACACAATAATGGACTAAAAATAATATAAATACTGATTCATGATGGCTTGAAAAAGTTACCTGCTGTAAGTTCTTAAGTAAAAGCACCTAATACCGAAATATATGAAAAAATGGCTAAATCAATAAATTCATAAGATTTTTTTTTATTCTAAAAAGGTTAGTAAATAAAATCAAAATAATATTATTAGATGAAGCCGTTTTTTTTCGAATACATCGGAATAACTCTTTGAGGCTTTACTATAATTCATTATTTATTAATTAAAACTAACAAATTAAAATCTTTATAAACAATACTACTGAGGAAGTAATTGCCTTGTTGCTTTTTATGTATAGAACTCAAAATCGATACAGATGAAATTCGGTTAAACATATGGGAACATTAGATTCACTATTTTTGTCACATAATTAAAACGTCAAAGAATTATTTATCATTCAACGCAAAAAAGTTGCTAGATAAATTAGGTCATAGGTTAGGTCCTTGAAATTTAAATAAAGAAACATGAGAAAATTGATTCCCTTGTGTCTTGTATTCGACGACTGACGATGATTTAACTTTATTCGTATTTATCACAGTGGAAAATGTTTAAAAGAAATAAATATAAAGTTAGTGTGTACATTTCTATGTTTTTAAACGGTAGCCTACTTTCTAACTAAAAAGTTATTTAACCACTTGTTCCAGAGAGCGGAACGATGTACCAATCGTTACTTTGAAAAAGCGAATCTCGGGATTGAATGTTTAATTAGAAGCTGTTAACCTACATTCTACGCTATTTCAGGAACTTATGTAAAATATTATGGATATTTTACTGCATAATATCAACGACTTTTTACATATGAATGTATATTATATTATACGGGATCGGGAAATTTTGCAGTTGTTAATAAGATCAATTTAAATCGCTATATTAATTACATGATATTGAAAATAAATAAATGGCTAATTGGAAACTAAAAGTTCTGCATGTAAACCGAAGGTTTTATGGGTAAGTGTTTTTTAATAGTACCTAGGTATGTATATATCTCATTCTTTTTTATTAATATATTTATTAATAGTTGTAACGGTAGATGACATTATAGAACAAAGTGTGTCATAAAATAAACTCGTATGTTCTTGTTTTGGTTTCATTTGTTTCTTACAAAAGATTAAGAGCAAAAATAACAATGCAAGACTTTTGACTAACTTAAGAAACAAAAAACTCAGAAATGATTCTTAAGGACTGTTCTAAGCAATTGTTAAGCTGTCTCGAGGAGACTTGTTTGTAGACTAATTGTTCTTTTATCTCTTCATATGCAACTTTGGAATGATTTTAGTCTTATACATTGTGAATTTCAACTTTTATAGTTCTTTGTTTTAAGATAACATGGAGCCGGTGACGCGACGCAATCATAAAGTATTCAGAATGCATCCACTTGGCGTTTCAAAGGGGTCTATTGTCCGTTAGTTTGTTCACGTAAAGCGTTTTGCGCGAGACTGCACTCATGTTTAGTGCTTGTTTCTTGTATAGTGCAAACTGACTACAGCCTATTTTACACTTTTAGGTATTACGTGAGTGCTTTTCCATTTATTTTTGAATGAGAAATCGGTTGTATATTCAAAAGAAGCTAAGATTTCTTTATATTTTTCTCTGCTTGCTAACATTTCTAAGAGCGATGATATATTATTATGTTTTTGTAGTAGAACATATGTTGATATAAGAAGATACATAAATGATTTCTAGTTTTATTTTCGCCTTATGTGGATGTTAATAATTTTAATGTATTCATGCGTGCGCAACAAGTCTTCAGCCAACTGTTGAATCTTCTGTGTCCACTGATCACATTCACGATATTATGATTTGTCTTTAAACAAATACAGCCTTGGTTAAAAGTAGTGTTATAAATAAGAAGAGAGTTGTGTATTAAAGGTGGGGGTGCAGTGGGTGTAAAGGTTGTTGTAGGGTTGGGGTATGAATCTGGTGATATACCTGGACGTTCCAGGTGGCCCCCGAGGCGGGGTGGGCGCGGCGCAGGGGCCCCGTGACACTCCGCGCGCGTCTCATGCCGACTGCCGCGCTCGCTTGCCGTCTGCTCGGGATTCCAGTGCGCACGCATCCAGCCTCCTTGCTCCAGCCGGCCCAATTCAACAAACAAAATCGAACTCGATCGTACAATCGTTGAACCTTGGCTAGGACACATTACTAGATAGGTTTCAGTTTTGTAACTTGTTCATAAACGACGATAACAGGTTATTACAACGTTTTTTCTCTTCTATGTATTAATCTGCTACGTCGATATACCAAAACAACATAAGGCGCCCGAAGAAAAAGAAAGTAATTTGTAATTTTTTGATATCATTACAGTATCCATTTTTATACAAAATTTATTTATTGTTATACCCACCTTGTTGACAATAGATAGTCGGTGTTAATATAAGCTTGAAGTAAATTCAAGATTAACAGCTTTAATACATTGTTTATCTATTTTATTTTAACAATAAATTTCTTATAACAAATAATAACTTTCTAGTTATAGAGGACTTAGAAATTAGAGGACTCTACAATAGCATCAGGCACGGTCGCAGCTTCAAATTTTGGGGAGGGTCACAAGTTTTGGGGGGGGGGGTGGGGTCAAAAGTAAAATACTTAACTTTATAGTACAGTTATTTTGTGCTTTTTCTTATAACTCACTAAGAATATTTGGGTGATTATTGAAAATTGCAGATTTTTACACGATTTATTTGCATTTTTACTTTGCTACTTAATTTTTCCTTTGACATGTATGGTTTTGGGGGGGGTCAATAATTTTCATCGGTTCGCTAATCACTAATGATTTTTTTTCCTTCCTAGTATTTTCCGGACATTTATCAGGGTCTGCTTCATTCTAGTCTAGGTATTGAAAGGTAACTGATATTTATGCAGAGCGATCGCCGTCTGACCCAGAGGGCAAGCCAGTAAACATGTAGACCAGAATTACTACTTACTACATTAATTAATTACCTACAATGCGTAATTTATTATCGTTATCAGGTGATTGTGATAATAACCGGGACTGAGAGCTTTACGTGCTCTCTCCGAGGCATGGTGTGGAGACCACATGGGCAAACACCCAGACCTAGAACAAATGTTTATACACACACAATATCCGCCCCGAGCGGGAATCAACCAGAGCTAATGAATATTGATTAAATATCGTAAATTAAATATTTTCCTTATTTTAGTATTTACAATATATAGTCCATTGAAAAGTTAGATTTGGGGTTGCGTTTTTTAGAGGACGCAATTTTATTTTTTAAATGTATAGGGGGGTCAAAGGGGGTCTAATTTGTGGAGTCGCTACCCTTGTCTACACATCTAAAAATTAAATTTCGTCCTCTAAGGAACGCAAGGTAAGGTCCAAAATGTAACATTACAACGGAATAATAGATTTTTCGCGGCTTTACCTACATTTAATTACAACTTTATATCATTAGGCGTACCTATTAGTTGATATTTATGGTTACCTACTGTTATTTTTCTATGTTATGTTATGTTATTTTTTTATGTTAGTTTCACCATGGTATATTATGTTATTATCATTCATCAGTGATGAATATGGCTTGTTTAATGATAAATGAACATTTTTTAACTTCATTAACTTTTTCAATTTCACCTGCTGTGGCAGTGGCATGTTCACGTGCATTTTTAACTACTATTAAATTGTTAACAAGCTTTTATAAACTTCACATATAAATAACAAGTTAGTTATATCTTCTAAACTAGTAAACAGATCTTGAAAGTCGAATTTAAACAATTTATATGTATAATTTAAAACAGCAAATAAATACCGAAGACAATGCAATAATTTGGTTTCAACGAGCTGATCTGCAATTGGGAGGTGGGTGGTAACATTTTTAATGGCTGCTAGGAAACTTTATCAGATTGCGCTAAATTACATTTTTTAACGATTCTAATAAATTACATTTGTGACAAGGTTAGAATTATGCATCCTGGAGTTGATTAGAAGTTTTTAACTAATCTTTAAATGTAACGTATACTTACTTTTCTTCATTTGTTTACTATACACTCACGCCTCATCTTTTAACAGATTAAAAAAAATTCTCGAAGGAAAAATAATTGATTAAGATCAACACACAAACAACCATTTTCATTCTGAATTTATAATTTTCAAGGGAGATAATCTAAAACCATCGATCTCGTTACTTATTCTTTTCTGAATATAACTGCTTTAAATGGTGACGTTAGCTAAAATTGCGTAAAAAATCTTAGTCAGGCTGTTACCGTTTAAGGGCATTGTTCGCTTGCGCCGTTACCTGAAGTACCTCAAGGCTTTCATCTCGAACCCTTATTGTTAAATATTTTATCGATGAATTTTTATATAATTTCTGTTTGTAATGGCATGTGAAATGCTTAAATATTTCATGCTTTGAAATGTGTTTATAATTCGAAAGTGATTTTTCATACTGTTATTGGATGTTTTGTTAATCTGTTATTTACATCGTCAATTAATTAAAGAATAAACCTTTATTAAATTAAAGGCATGTAATTTATTAATTAAAACTAATTCATTAATAAATAAATAAATCCTTTCCAGAATAAAACAAAAGTATGAATTTAGGAAGCAAGATCAAAATAAAACACTAGGTTCGGGTTCATTGACAACTGCCATCTATATTCGAGTTCTATTTTTACAATAATTTCAATATATTTAAAAAACATAATAAATCATAAGTACTAAAAACGGTTTATATCAAAACAAAGTAGTTGTATCAAAGGAGTTCGCAACATCAACCGCCCCTGGACAGCGAAAAATTCGCTGTCAGCCTTGTCAACCACTGGGATGTGAACTGACTTTGATGCTGGGCCCGTATTTTCTATTATTAATTCAATAAAATAAGAAGTAATTCAAAAAAAGTTATCGGTTTATTTTTTATTAATTACATAATTACTGATTTGCCAGCATACGACGCGCCACGTAACGTGACATTTCAATTTCAAAATGTCATAGAGAATACGGTTGTAAGTTGTTTGTTTGGTATAGACAATAAGGGCCCTGGTCTCCGGTTTGAAGTTCTACTACATTTCCATCCAATCCTGGAAAAGATTCTTGTTATCCTAACTTTTGGCCACACAATACGTGGGATGTTCTCATCACATTGTTTTTCATGGCATCACCTCGCATGGGCTGGTTCATGCCGTTTAAAATGCCTCTCAACTTGTTTGGATTTGGTTTTCTGCTCTATCCAATTTCTTCCAAAAGTGAGGTCAAAATGTTGAATATCGTCATGCCAATCTATACCACTTCACCTTATTTGTTGTTGTAGTATTTTTGCATGTATTAAAATAAGGGTTAATAGTCCGAGAATATTGAATAAACTTATAACTGTTTTTAATGTTTCTCGTTTTGTTGATCTCTTGTTTCCATCAAGTAGGCAGTTTACGAGTAAGTATAAAGGAATTTCGTTAACGTTAAATTAAATTCCAAAGTGTTATGACTCGGCAACCAACTGAATTTTCAAGTTGCATCAGTAATAAATCATACTAAAAACGGTTTATACCTACTATGAATAAAGTTAATACATTCATTTTAGTGTTATTTTCATAGTTGAAATAAAACTAGTTTTAACGGATTTAAATCGCGTATATTATTGATTTTAACATCCCGACGTTTCGAACACTTTACAGCGTTCGTGGTCACGGGTAGACTGAGATGACATTTGTCTATTTGAAGTATAAAAGAAATATTATTTAC
>DVXP01004162.1:0-10607 GCA_018235645.1 Junonia grisea
GCGGGAGTGGTGTGGGGGACGTACCTGCAGCTGTCGCAGCACGGCGCGCAGCTCGTCGCCGGCGGCGGAGGCCTGCGGGAGTGGTGTGGGGGACGTACCTGCAGCTGTCGCAGCACGGCGCGCAGCTCGTCGCCGGCGGCGGAGGCCTGCGAGGAGTTCTCGTCGCACACGAAGCAGCTCACGAGCGCCGCGCTCTGCTCCGCGCTCAGCGCGTTGAACACGCCGTTGAAGATCAGCTCCGTCAGCAGCAGCTCGTCCGCGCTGCGGGACCACGAGCGATGGTGTTATACGACGTGTGATAGTAGCATTATTTTTTTGTCAAAAATAAATGAAAGACCTTTGCCCTTGTGCCTTAGTAAATAAAATTGTTTTTCCTGGTGGACAATTACCTCATAATGATTATTACTAGTACAGATTTGAAGATAAATTATTCTAATCTAAAAAATGTTGACTGCAGTCGGGAATTGTGAATGTCAAATGGTGTTTGTAATGTAATAATCAGTAACTTGACTATATAAAAAATTGTAGACTCTGACAATCGCGACAAACGGCAGGAATAAGGAAAAGGTTGACCATAATTACCAACCTCTTCCTTATTCACCAATCACATCAAAAACACTAAAAACCAACTAAATGTTTCCAAATCATATGAAAACGTTCCAACAAAAATTATTCACTACACACCTGCTCAATTCACATGCTATCCGGCCTTTAAGCTCTATAACATCGGCTAACGTACAATATCCTAGTCGCCTGAGCACTCGTTTTCTTTTCTTTAATTCATCCATCTGTAATATACTTTTCGCCTTTTTCAATTCAGATTTAACTGCCATCAATTCCTCATATAATTCCTGTTTATTTTCGTACGCAGCTACTAGAGCGCCACGGTTTTTGTCCTTATGTAAGGGATGGGCGTATAATCTATAAAAAATATAAAGTTATGTTAAATTTTTAAATAATGAATACAATAAACACAACGTGAGGACGCCACCCAAATATGATCAGAGTAAATGAAGTCAAGTAAGATAAGAATAGAGGTAAGATCAGACGAGATCACCAGCATGCATGTGAGCATACATATACATGTGCATATGCATGTAAGTGTTCGTAAACGCGCACGTACAGGTATATGTAACGTTTGCGTGTGTGTATTTCATAATATTTTGGATGTTCTAGTCCACCAAAAAATTGTATAATAAATTACCTCTCTTCTAAAATTTTAATTCTATCCACACATTCTTTAAATACAGGATCTTCAATTTTCATGTCTTTTATAGGGTTTAACAGGGGCGGTCCTTCTGGGAAGCGTTTCTTGACTTCGCCGATTGTCTTGAGAACGGATTTCCGATTGTCTGGTGGTCGAAGGTCTTTGGGGTAGTAGACGCGAAGGGAACTAATCTGGTATATAAGAGTGTGTAAAACGGGAACAACTTCGACGTCTCCGGCCTAGAAGAATACCATAATTATTAGATTCTTTCAGTATTTTTACCACAATTAAAAAATAAAAATACAGTGCCATTATTACCTCGCCTGGAGGACAAGGCACGTTGGTGTCGGCGTCATCAGGCTTGCTTTTCTTCACGTGGAGTAATATGTCGACTATTATGACTGTGTCTGCTGTCAGCGGATTTTCGTCTTGTGGCTTCTTACCCTTGCCCGTTTTATGTCTGAAGTTCACAATAATACCCCAGTCATATTCGTATTTTTCTGTTTTTACCTAGAAATATATTTTAAGATTAACTATGTGCAACATTTATTTCGTAGCAGGTCTTCTTAGATATCTTAAAAAAATATACTTTATCATTTCTTAAGATATGATGGATGTAACGAGGTTTCATAATTTTTTAAAAAGGATTTTAGTCCAAAACACTTTCAATTTCCTTCTTAAATGAAGGAGCGGAACTGCGCGCCGAGCAGGTCGAGCTGCAGTAGGAAGCGAGCTCTAGCTCACCTTGACCAGCCTGCCGGGCTGCAGGAAGGGCTTGAGGTAGTCGGGGCGCGTGATGAAGGAGCGGAACTGCGCGCCGAGCAGGTCGAGCTGTGCACGTGTGCCGCAGTAGGCTGCTACCGACTGCTCCTGCTGCACCGTCAGCCGGTCGTATGCTTTCTGTTTCTCCTTCATCTCTGAGGGCAGACACAAATATTTGTACAAATACAATCTGTCTGGAGCGTGGATCGAATCCGCAATCGCTGGCTTTAAAGGCCAGAGGCACTTCACCAGAGCATTTGTTTCAATGATAATATTTTGCTACTACAAAATTATTTGGTATTTTTTAACAAACTATTTTACAAAAACTACAAATTAATACAATTCTTACTATCAATTAAATCTGGAATCGCCGCTTGGTTCTGGAACTGGAAGAAACTCCTCTCCAACATGTATTCTGGATTGATTTCTTCTACTCGCAAGAGATTCAATACCTGTTTAAAATAAAACGCATCTAGAAGACACATGACAATAGTATAATGACTTAGTTTTATATAGATTCACTTATTATTAATCAAATCCATTAATTATTTCGAGCATGGTCCAAAATATATTTAAACATATGTAAAATAACAGATACTGACCATGTTATAAGTGAGGTGGAATGCCGAATTAATGGGGTCAGCCTTGCCCTGCACCATGGACTTGACGACACTAGGCTGAACCTTCTGATCGATCATAAGGATCACGATACCCTTGTCGTCCAAGCCTCGACGACCAGCACGACCTGACATCTGAATGTACTCTCCTGATGTTATCTGTTGAACAGACTTCAAATCTGAGGCTATGTTGAATTTATTATTTTAAAAGAATGAAAAGAAAAAAAGATGAATGACTAATATTCAAAGTCTGCATTGGTGGTGGTAATTAGTAAATTTATTTAAAATACGAGATACACAATTTCAAGTGCATTGACGTCAGGGCACACGGCGCGGAGTCAGCATTTTCACGCTGACCCAAACATTATCTTCTCTTACAATTTAACAATCACTTTAACTTAGTTCACGACCTTATATTAGTATTTAATTTAACAATATATCTTAAACCATTTTTTAAGTATTACATATTATTTAACTATTATGCGTACTACATACTATATACCGTGTTAGCTTACACCCGACAGTTTGAATTTATTAAAATCGTATTTAAAGTACACAAGCAGATTTTTACTTACAAATCGGAAATCCTTGCCATCGAACTTCTGGCAACTCGTAAAGACCACAGTTCTAGCAGGCATGTTCAATCCCATAGCAAAAGTTTCTGTCGCAAACAGTGCCTTAAAGGTAAAATAAAATTAGAAATGTATACTTAAATTTAGTTACTTTCTTAATATAGTTGTTATTTATTTTGCTGTAATGTTATCTGCTCTTACCTTTATAAGTCCTAAACCAAACAAAATTTCAATAGTTTCTTTCAATATAGGCAACAAGCCGCCGTGATGTATGCCTATACCTCGTCTTAGCAACGGTATCACATTTTCTACTTGAGGTAGCTTGCGATCCTCCTCTGATAGCACATCCATTGCATTATTGAATACTTCATCTACAAGCTTCTTTTCTTCAACTAAAATATAAAAACAACCCTTGAATTTTTATTTTACTTAGACCTCTCTTATATTATACGATCAATCCACTTTGGCTGACTAAACAAGGATTATAAAAGGAAGATATATTTAAAATATAGTCAATATTAATCAGGCATATTCAAACACACTAATGGTTACAGAATTTTTGCGATTGGTCCAGTAGTTTTTAAGTTCATTTATTACATACTTTCTTCTAATCTTTCTTTTGTATATTTTGATTTTGTTTTAGTATTGGTGTTACACTTAATATGTTTAAATTTAATCTACATTTGAATTACTCACTCGTATTGAAATCCAATTTGGCCATCTGCATAGCGTACAGCTCACAGTCTTTTTTACTAAAGCTGAAAATAATCACCGGCGCGAAATTCCTCTCCATGATCATTTTGACAATATTGAATATGTTTGTGTTGTTGTTCCCTCGCGGACCACCCTTGCGTCCACGCTGATCACCTTTACCCGCATCGCCCGCATTGCTTAAGACTGCCATTGCCGTGTTGAAATTATCTTCTTTAAATAAACCCTTCAACAAATTTAATAATTTGAAAAGAACGATATAAAAAGTGCATTGATTACTTTATTTTCACCTGGGTTTTATAGAAACAAACTGTTATGTATTGACTTTGAAGGTAGTGAGAGAAAAGTTAGTTTTTGCCTGTCAACTGAACAAAGGTCTTTGTTCCCGGTTTAAATTACATTTTGTGAGTATATAATAGTGGCGACGAGTGAAAATACGTTAAAAGTGTGCTAAAGTGTGTAAATAATATTTGCAAATAATAAAAGTTCATAATATAAAGCAACAATGAGTATAAAATTTTGTGAGTTTGATGTGGCACATGGTTGCTGGAAAAATTACATTGAGAGATTTATTTACTGGCTACAGGCAAGTAATATTACAGAAGATGGTTTG
Organism: Junonia grisea; assembly: GCA_018235645.1. Lineage (NCBI taxonomy): Eukaryota > Metazoa > Arthropoda > Insecta > Lepidoptera > Nymphalidae > Junonia > Junonia grisea. Next base: position 4,483 of record DVXP01004162.1, read on the forward strand.
AAAAAGGCGAATTTACTTGCAGTTTGTGGATCAGAATTGTATGATTTAATTGTCTCTTTATTGGCACCGTTTGAAGTAAGTGAGGTTAGTTTTTCAACTATTAAAATAAAGTTAGATGAACATTTCCATCCGACTCCTAATGAAATTATTCAATCGTATAAGTTTCATATGAGAAATCAAGAAGAGGGGGAAAGAGTTCGTGATTACATTGCTCAATTACGAAAATTAACTATTGGATGTAACTTTACCGATTTAAATCGAACTTTGAGAGATAGATTGGTTTGTGGTATTTTTGATAAAGAAATTCAGAAGAAGTTATTACAAACAAATAATCTCACTTTTGAGGATGCTTCTAGGATAGCCATGTCATACGAGACTGCTAATATTGATGCAAATAGTATTGTTACAATGGAAACAAGTAAGAAAGTTGAGTTAGAAGAACCAATGGATATTAATAAAATAAATAGTAAAACTACAAACAAATATGTAGAAAAGCCTAGTTGTTTTCGTTGTGGCAAGAATCATATGGGTAACTGTAAATTTAGATGGAGTAAATGTAATTTTTGTGGGAAAATAGGCCATATTGAGGCAGCCTGCCTAGTTAAATCTGGAAAAAATAATAAAAAATATAAAGCCGATTGCAATGGTGTATATGATGTTAATAATATAAAACAAGCTGAATTTTTAATAAAAATTAATTTGAATAACAGGGAAATTCAAATGGAAATTGACTCAGGCAGTGCATTTACACTTATTAGTGAAGAGACGGCAAAACTCATTTGGAAAAACAAATTACCCAAATTACACCCTGTTAATATATCTTTAAAGACATGGACAAATAATAGGTTATATGTATTGGGTAAAACTATGGTAGAAGTAAAATTTAAAAATATTACGAAGATCTTAGAAATTTTAATTGTTAAGGGAAGTGGACCAAGTTTGATTGGTCGCAACTGGTTTAAAGAATTAAATATTTACTTTCATGGAATTTATAATTTAAGCTGCAAGGCTGTAGATGTATCTAAACTGTTACAAAAATATGAGGAGGTATTTAAAGAAGGTCTAGGTAAATATACTGGACCAGTAGTGAGTATCACACCAAAGGAAGGAGTGACACCAAAATTCTTGAAAAGTAGACCAGTCCCTTTTGCGTTAAGAGAGCGCGTTTTTAAAGAAATTGATAAATTAGTAGCTGAGAAAGTTCTGGAGCCAGTACCACATTCAGATTGGGCAACACCCATAGTGCCCGTTGTGAAATCGAATGGTGCGATAAGATTGTGTGGCGATTATAGAGCCACAGTCAACTTGGCTACAGACACTGACACATACCCATTACCAACAATAAATGAAACTTTTAGTGTCCTACAGGGATGTAAGTTTTTCACTAAAATTGATCTGGAACGTGCATATACACAGGTCTTAGTAGATGAAGCTACATCAAGGTTGCTTACACTCAATACACCTAAGGGCCTATATAGAGTTCAACGTTTACCTTTTGGAGTTAAAGCTTGCCCAGGAATTTTCCAAAGATTGATGTCATCTCTGTTAGCAAGAATTTCAGGGGTGGCAGTACTCTTAGATGATATAGTCATTACAGGGGGCAATATAGAAGAACACAACAGTCGATTAGAGGCAGTATTGAAGAAGCTGCACGAAGCTGGGTTAAGAGTCAACAAAAACAAGTGTAAATTTGCAACTTCAAGTGTAGAATTTCTTGGGTTCATCATCGATGAATTTGGTATTCACCCTAGTGAAGAGAAAATTCATGCGATTGAAAACTCTCAAGCACCTAGAAATGTAAAAGAATTACAAGGGTTTCTAGGATTATTAAATTTCTATGACCGTTTCATACCACATAAAGCGACAATAGCAGAGTCACTGTATAGACTGTTGGATAAAGGAATCAAGTGGGAATGGACAAGCAAACATCAGCTTGCATTTAAAAAATTGAGGGATATGTTGTCTAGTGAGAACACATTAGTGCATTACGATGTAAAAAAGAAATTGCTATTATCTTGTGACGCTTCACAATATGGACTCGGGGCTGTGCTGGAGCATGAAATGGAGGACGGTACGATTCGTCCTATTATGTTTGCGTCGAGGACAATGAATAAGCATGAACGTAATTATGCTCAGATAGATAAAGAAGCTGCCGCTATAATTTTTGGGTTAAAAAAATTTCATCAGTATATTAGTGGGCGTAAGGTGATTATTAAGACTGATCATAAACCTCTATTAGGTATTTTTGATGTAAGAAAGGCCATTCCAAATGTCATATCACCCAGAATGCTGAGGTGGGCTTTACTATTAAACTCCTATGATTATCAGCTAGTATATGTACCAGGAAAAAAAATTGGCAATGCTGACGCTTTAAGCCGTTGGCCATCAAGAGAAAAACCTGTAGAAACCGATTTTGATAGAGGAGTTCTACTGATTGAAGAAACTCCTGTAGAACTAAACTTGTCTGTAAAAAATGTTGTAAATTTAACTAGAAGAGATAAGATATTAAGTAAGATTTTATTCTGGATAAGAAATGGCTGGCCTGTGAAAGTAACAAATGAATTTAAAATATTTTGGAGAAAGAAAGAAGAGTTAACAACATACAAAGACTGCATTTTATGGGGTAGTAGAGTTGTTATACCAGAGAAAATGAGAGAATTTGTACTTAAACAGTTACACGAAAACCATGATGGAATAGTTGTAACGAAAGCCCTAGCTAGAAGTTATTTCTGGTGGCCACATATTGATAAAGAAATAGAAGAGATGGTGAAAGAGTGCACTATATGCGCAGAAAATAGAAATATGCCAACACAAGTTAGTCATCAATGGATCAGGCCAGGAAAAGCGTGGTCTAGGTTACATATCGATTACGCAGGGCCATTCCAAGGAAAAATATTTTTAATCTTAATAGACGCATTTTCAAAATGGCCGGAAGTGAAAATTGTACCTGATAACAGCACATCCACATTGATTAAAATATTGAGAGACATTTTCGCTGAACAAGGATTGCCAGATACTATTGTAACTGATAATGGCAGAAGTTTCATTTCAGAAGAATTAAAAAAATTTTTTACTGCTAATGACATAAAACATATTTTGATTGCACCATATCACCCAGCGTCAAATGGTCAAGCAGAACGTACCGTTCAGACTATTAAGAATAAATTAAAGAAGCTTTCTTCTGAACCATGGCATATTAGACTACCAACTATATTATATAACCTACGGACAACTCCAAACACAGTTACTGGAATTACTCCAGCAGAACTTTTAAATAATCGACGTTTCCGAACAAAATTGGATAAATTAAATCCTTTAAATGACAAAGGAAATGATAATATTGAAATTATAGAAAGAAATGAGAAGAAACAGGTTAGATCTCTGGAAATTGGACAGTATGTTTATGTTAGAAATTACTGTGGAAATCCTAAGTGGCTAAAAGGAGTAGTGGAAAAAAGAATTGGAGTTTGTAGATATTTAATAAGATGGAATGGAAAATTACTTACTAGACATATTAATCAGATACAGAAAAGTGGAGTAGAGAAAGAAAAAATAAGTGAAATATCGGAAAGGGTAAGCACGAATAGTGATGACTACCCGGATGATGAACAGGAAATAACTTTACCACCACAGAATAAATGGGCCGAAATTATTGGAGTTACAGGACCACAAGACATAACAATCCACCAAAGTCCAGAAGAAACAAGGAAGTCTGTGGGACGCAAAAGAGTACGATCGCCTGCTAGTAATCAAGATACTGCACCTCATAAGGTCATCATCTTAAATAAAGAGGTTGCGGATGATGAGAGTTTTAGAGAACCTCTACATAGCGAAAGTGATTAGTAATTAAGAAGTTTAAATAATATTAATAATGTTAATCAAAGACTTAAAAACTATAGTGAATTAGTGTATAAGTGAAAAGTGAACATGAATAGTACAATTTATAGAATATTAAACTAAAGGTGAACAATTATAGTGAGTGATTAGTGTATTTGCATGAGGGGAAGGCATGTTATGTATTGACTTTGAAGGTAGTGAGAGAAAAGTTAGTTTTTGTCTGTCAACTGAACAAAGGTCTTTGTTCCCGGTTTAAATTGCATTTTGTGAGTATATAATAGTGTGGAATCATACCAGACAAACAAAACATTTCTGAATTTAAAACATAATTCTGATATAAATTAATTTGAATAAAGATAAGATCACATCATAGATTAGTAGAAAGTGGATAAGATATAATTTTCAATTGATTTATTTTAATTTAAATAAAACTAAGCCACCGTAGACCAGTGTGTTGGTTTTCATTCATGATGATGAAACACTTTTTACTTCACTATTAAGATTCTAATAAGAAACTTCATTTTTTATACAAAATTCAAAAAAATTTGTAGATTACAATCCAAATACTTTGTAAATGAGGGGAAAATAGTGAATATGTTTCTAAGTTTTATTCTGAATTAATTTGTTACAACTGGTGAGACAATAGACAAAGAGCTAATTAATTGGTGGCGATTAAATTTCCCTAGCGGCAGTTTGTGGAACTAGTAAAAAATTGACAGACAAAATTGACACATACCTTTCGAACAAATATGTGGGAATGACCTGAGCTTCTCATTTGGTTGTTTTTAAAACTATCTGAGATATGATTTCGTTGTTGGACATTCACAAGGTAGTCAACATACTATAAGATCACTTTGTGAGGTTGAAATAAGATTGAAATCTAAAAAAGAGTAGTGATATTATTTTGATAACTTACAGATGTTATTGATTATTTTGCAGTACCTGGAAAGTAGTCCGATTCCATATTTAGTTTATTAGTTCCTAATTTAGTGGCTAATTCCAAACTTAGTTTTTAGCTAAAGCTAGTTCTGCAAGTCGCCGCTAGGGAATCTGCTCATCACTAATAGTCTAAAATAAGTTTTATCTTTGAATACCATGAATAATCTATTCAAATAAATATTTTCACAGTAGTGTAATAATAAAGTTGCTTACAAAATATAACGAATCTAATTACAATAAAGAAAAATAATAAGTCATGCAACTGCATGCACTGAAGAATGAAATATAGACAGGTATGCATGACTATGCATACTACTATGCATACCTGTCTATATTTCATTCTTTAATATACAAAGATGGCTAGTAGGGTTACCTACTAAATGCGATATTCTCGGAAATTCGTGAGTCCAAAATTTAAAAACTTAAGTTGAGATATCTTATTTTTTATACGGTATGTTACAGTAAACTTAAAGAACACCTCTAACTCACATATAATCTTTGTGTAGTATGGAGAGCTTGGTAGGAAGATTTGAAATTTTAATGTGTATAATAATCCATTTTAATTGCACTTGTAATTGTTTATGATATCTAGCAATGAGTGCCATAAAGTGAGATAAATAATATAAATCTTCAGGATAAGAAATAATTAAATAATTGCGTAGTTTTCATATACGTACTTTTTGAACGTTCCCTGCAGTTGAACGTTTATTGGAGTGGCCATGTTAAGGAACGAAGACGGTTTTTCCACCTTTATAAATGGTCCGCCGTAAATAAATTCGGGTTTCGTTGAATTGTCTTCAACATCCGCAACAGCTGTTTCGCTTGCTATGGGAGATTGTTGGGAAGCCCGTTTTGTAGATGTTGTACTCATTTTTATGTCGTTATTTTAATAATAATATCACAAATAATTTTCCATAACCTATTGTTTGTGTATTTCGGCTGAATGAAAAACTAAAACTGAAGTAAACCTGAAGGTTGATTTTTTCAAAGTGACGTTTCTTTCTGATAAGAATTTGACGTTTGCGCATTTATAAAGTACGTTTTGATGTTAGATTGTTAAAAATAAATTATTTTTATTTACTAAATAGATATGTTTCTACATATATCTATTTATATATATCTACTAAATTGTGATAACCATCAATAAGGTACAATTCATTATCTTAAAATCCATAAAAATTATTTTGTTATTTTTGCATTCATACAGATATTAACAGAAGAAAAAGTCAAAACAAGCTTTATAAACAGCATTCCTATTTTGAAATTATTTATTTAAAAAAATCTATCTAAAAATTATGAAAACAAGAAAATGTAATATCTACATTATTATAACTTCATTACATTACTTG
>DVXP01004163.1:0-10607 GCA_018235645.1 Junonia grisea
GATATAATATAATGGATTATTGTATTAATCGTGGAAATAGAGACATGTATAATGAACAGTTGTTGTATTATTATTCCGTTCTGGACTGTCTTTAACACTATATATACATACTAGCGAGCACGACACATGTCTTACGGGCCAGTACCAACGTCACCTATCTAATTGTATCTTCAAACTATCTAGGAACTCTACTAAAATATAGGTTAAAAAAGAATTAAGTGGCTAATATCCAAATTGACAATTTTCAAATATAAAGATGTATATTGTATACGTCCATATCACGCTTTCTTTCAGATGGATTCTGTGTGTCTCTGTCTCTGTGTGATTTATTTATTCTTGGATACTTGTTTCTTTGAATCTCAACCAAGTAGTGAAGCGGTACTAGAATACTTATAAATTTCAAAGTTTTTTCGCAACGGAACTTTTTTCAGCAGACCAAATATTTGATGGAACTGTAAAATAACCAAAAGTTTTGAATTCAAATTCATCATGTCATGTCAAATTCAGGTCACATTTTTTTTAACTTCACCTTGGTATATAAATAAAGATTTCATGTTCTTCTCCTATCTTATTCTACTATTTTTTTTAGTATTTTTTCACGAAGTCCAAACAAAGAGTTTGGGAAAATTTAGAGCTCTGCGGAGTACTCATTGAGTATCGCTGACAATTAACGTATAAGAGGTGAAAGCAAAATTTTACCCTAATAAAGGCCGCTGGAACTGAAATCATATAAATTATTTAACCATGTTATAATTAAAAGAAAACATGTGCTTCGCTGTAAAAATAAAACATATAGCAAACTGTGCCAATTCATTCAACTTCTTAATAAAGTTGCTGTTTTTCTTGCCGAAGAGCAAGAATAGCAAACTGAAATGAAGCACTTTTAAAACAAACACTCGGCGATCGTCTGAATTTGAACTTATGAGTTCTTTAATTAGCAATCTTGTTCAAAATGAAATAAGAAAAGAAGTGATCATTATCAACATCGTTTCATTATCATTAAAGGTTCTTACGTCTTAGTGTAATAAATAATTAGATGATGTAGCCGATTGTCTACCGATTCTACCGATTCTTTTAATATCTTCTTAAGAAAACCATAAAGACGAGTAAGTTTCGATGTTTAAATGGTTGTTGTTTTTTCACGGCAAATGGCTGAACTAATTTGTCTGATCGTGATGGTTTTAATGTCCAAAAATTTCAAAGCATATAAATTAAAATTAGATCCATACAATCATTACAATGGACGGATTCACGGGCAGCGCTTAGTCTTCTATAAAATTAATGTTTCAATATTATTGAAGGTTTTAAATTTAACTTAACGACTAATTATTTTCTGCGCATATATTACGTAATACCTACTGATCCTATATCTATTAAATGCTTATTTTTAGTATTCAAACTCATGAATAAACGTCAAATTCATTGTAAAAAATAACAACTTATTTTTAAGTAAAAGAAATATTGCTTGAATCTAAATAGGATTTTAGATTCAAGATTGTCTCCAGAGTAAAATGAGCTAATGCAGTTTAATAACTTGAATATTGCCTTTTGTATAATACAAACTAGTCATTTGAATATTCTTTATAAGAAATAATAGCCAATAAGTCTCGTTCTTTGATGTCTAGTCTGGTTAATATAAAAACACTAATAGGATTTTCTTATCTGATATTGAGTTTGTATATGTATCTTTAGATTATTCTTATTAAGATGTAGTTATTGGTATGCATCGAAAAAGACGTTAATAAAAATCTTGGAGATTAAACGTCATGCAAATTAAAGATATAAAATCGAATAATAGTTAAATTACTCTTTTTTCTTATTTTCTACGGGTCAAAGAACCTTTAGGAATCGACCTTCACCGTTCTGATAACCTGATAATTTAATTAAAAACATCCATATAGTACTTTTCGATGGGCAAGCTATCATAGACCTATTTTTATTTAAAAAAAGTAACACAATCTGTATATATCCCACTGCTGGGCATAGGCCTCTTCTATTAGGGAGAAGGTTACAGAGCTTAATCCACCACGCTGCTCCACTGCCGGTTGGTGGATATACATGTGCCTGAATTTCTTCCGGCACATGCAGGTTTCCTCAGGATGTTTTCCTTCATCGTCGAGCTCGAGATGAATTTAAACACAAATTTAGCACTTGAAAATCCAGCGGTGCTGGTGCTAGCCAGGGTTTTAACCCGTGACCTTTAGTTAAAATCCACGTGTTCGCACCACTAAGCCATCTCGGCTCATATGATTGAACATAACATATGAGGCTTCATATGATTATCAAAAGGTTTTTCATATGATTATCAATATGTATCAGGTTCACATCGCATCGTATCACAACTACTACACTCACAGATACTACATTTACTTTATTCATCACACTTCATTGCTACCATATTAACGATTCCAGTAACTAAAATAAAGAATCAACGGTAGACAAACATTATTCTTCTTCTAAAGTTGTCGTACAAAAAACCACAAATCAATCGACGAAACCGATTCTCGTCTTGATTCTCGTCTTCAGCATTAATTACGCTGAAAGCAAATACATCCGAAATACGCTGTCGTTATGGTTTGGCTGTATTTCAGCGCTTTGTAATCTCTTCGCCTTTTAATGTCGCCCACATTTCGTAAATGAAGTGATCGGTTTCATGTGAATCACGTCGATGTTTCTTAAGAACTTTGTGGTGTGATAAAATGGGAAGTACTTTCTTTATTCAAAGTAGAAAGAGACTTAAGTGTTTATGGGTGGTTACGTGACACAAGATAAAGAGTATCTTAACTTTGTCACGTTTACAATGGAAATATAAATATGTAAAGCAAATCATTAATTATATCTAAGTGTAATATTTAATAATTTAACAAGTAGCTATTAACAGCAGAATCACGAATAGTTTCGTTATATCTTCAAAAGTATCACCATTTAGTACAACCACAAAATAAGTTAGGACAAATTGTAACCACAAATTAAGCAAAGCAACTCAATCAAAAACCCAAAACAAACAGAAAATTAACTCCTTAAACGTCTCAAAATCTGTGGTTAAATTTCATAGCTATTACCATTAAAGATGCGAGTTCCAACCCTCGATGGCGGCAAAAAGCTTCATTGTTTCTTATCCCTTAAGATAATTACCGAAATTGTTACAATCTCTGTTAAATTGGCTAACACAAAACTCCCGAGGCCAATTACAATGGATTCAGTAAATTTATTTTCGTTGCGCTTGCTGGGGTAAGAAAGAAATGTTTTTAGCGTACAATATGGTTATTCGCTTGGCCGCTTTGTAATGAACTGAATAATTCCAATCCTGATTTATGAGGGCGAAAGAAAATATAAAGAGAAAAGACGCGCAGTCAAACGTAATTTTTCGTTTTATTATTCTAGGGTCTGATTCCTTTTGACAAATTTCAATTCAAACGTGTAATGCGTAAGAGTTTATTTAGACTAAATGGACAGCGTTTACATCGAATGAACAAAGAGCTATAGAAAGACTAAGAGCATTCTTTTAGTAGCCGTGTAAACCGAGCGAGTGGGTAATGTTTTTAAACACATTTAGAACAACGAAAAAATGCTCAATGTCTGTTTATACTAAACTAATTTTATGGAATCGGGATGGAACGAGCATTTGCTCGTTTAGTGTAAATGTGTCCATATAAACAAAGGAAGACCATATAACACATACGAGCTCGTTCACATTGCGGTTTTTTATACAAAGTAAGGATTCAGATCGTTGTTTTGACATCGTTCTAATAATGTCCATATTAAGAAAAGTTTAACTTTTATAATAACTGCTTCGATACGTATCGACACTAAATATGTTCATGTGTAGAGTAGAAGAAATAGATATTTTTATAGAATTAAATTAACTTTTAATTTGACTTACGATGTTTTTCATACTATATTCTTATATTATATTATTATTTGTTTTTAATACCTATATTCCAAATAGACTATTGTTAACAACTATGATAATTAATAAGTTCTTTAAATTTCGTTTTCATTTTTTTATTCGGTATAACCACCACCAACTTAGCTAAAAATCTTTTACCAAATCACAAATATTCCCCATTACTTTGCTGGCCTTAGAACAAATGTCCTTATTTACCATTCTATTTAAAGTTTCCAGACGGTTGACTGCTAAGGTCTGTGATATCTCTGTAACTTGACGCCAGTCATGACTTCAGCCGGTATAACATGATTGCCACGCTGTGATATCAAAGCGGTCAAAGTTCAAAGCGGATTAGAGTCATGACTTCATAAGAGTATTGCGTTGCTCAGTCGACCGCCTGTATTAGCAGTCACTTTGTCAGCGCTTGTTCAGTCTTATGACGTAAAATTTAAACCTAGTAGTCGGGTCTGTAAGTTACTGTAGCATATCTACTTTAGTAGTATAATAGTTAGTATCTGTCACCAAACAGAAACGTAAAGTATTACTTGTGATTAGTACCTTGTTTACAGATGAACTCTTCTATTTTTAGTGGAGCATAAGTGGGGGGAAATACCATCGCGTATTTTCCTTATAATCATATATTATATTTATAAATCACGTTTTTTCAAAATGTTTGACTTCGTATCTTTTTAGCATTTATATGAACAAAGTTGTAAATTTTGCGGTTAGAAGTCGCTTTTTATAAGAAAAACAATTGTTTAAATAATAAAGCATATCTGAACCACTACACTACGTCTATAAGCTGTTAATAGAACGTGTTCATATACTTTCGATCAACAGAAAAATTACCTAACTATAGGGTTTTAGGTTTTTCATTTTAGCATAAATATATTAACCAAAAATACTAACCTCCTCTTAGTTATACATGAAATATGTTTCAAACTCAATTTCATTAAATTATTTATTGTTAAAGGTATCTTGGGTGCGAAGAAGAGGCAGAGACGATATACCTGAACTCCTGACAGTAGGAGCGATAACATATGCAGCTGATAACAGGGTATCAGTTGGGAAGAGATATCCAGGAAACTGGAGATTACTGATAAGGGAAGTAAAACCAGATGACGAGGGAGTCTACGAATGTCAAATATCAACACACCCCCCTAGAGTTAGTAGGACCTATCTGCATGTGAACAGTGAGTATGTTTATGAAATGTAACGGATATTTTAATTTAATATTTATAGTATTAGTTTTATAGATAATTTTATTTTCTGCTTGAAATTTCTAAACCGACTTATTAGTTCATTATGCATAAATGTAGTAAGAGATACAGAAACGAACGTAAGATATACATAAGAATTTTGACCCCAAAAGTTTGAAAAATAGTTTTTACATAATGGTCTGACATAAAAACACCCACCCAAAAATCAAAATATTTTTTGCATATATTCCATTCTTAAAAATCTTAATGTAACCTAAAATCTATAACCTCTTATAAAATATATTACCTATAATATAAAACCTCTTTTCTATGATTTTTTAATCCATCACGCGGTTCCACTGTGGATACACGTTTCATAATATCTTCTGACACGTGCGGGTTTCATCATTATGTTTTCCTTCAACGGATAGCTCGGGATGAATTTTAAAACAAAATGTAGTACTTGAAATACCCAGCGATGCTCGTTCAAATTATAAGCCCACAAACATCATAATATACCGAATCTTTTACTCCTGACTCTTTTAAATGTATAATTGCTGTTCCTAGTAGAAATGTTTTTTCTTAGTTGCTACTTTTAATAGTTTTGTCCTTAAATTTATAGGGCAGCTAATCTGATATTCAGCACGAAAATAAATCTAACAAAACATAGTTCACAAAAAATCAGCCCGGCCATAAACATAAATGAGCGTTACTAAAACGACATCGTATTATATAAATGTTGTCTTTTACCAGCTCCACAAGTTTGGGTGGTCGATGAAGCAGGAGGTCCGCTTCAAGAGAAATACTACGAAGCTGAGTCGACACTCGCGTTGGTGTGCAGGGCGCGCCACGTGGAGACGCCAGCCGTGCTGACTTGGCTACACGAGGGTCGGGCCCTTAATGCTGACACCACACGAGGTGGAATCAGGTAAATATTTTATCAAAGCAAAGTAATGGTATGTCTTATGTAACGACTAACTTTGGAAAGGTTAGCTCTTGTGATATTTGTGGCTCAGTTCATTTTTCTTTTATTTTGGAAGTTGGCCCATGTCACGATTTGTTCATGCGATCTTCAATTTTTTTTGGTACTGTTTTGTCGTGTGAAGAAGATAGTTGCTCTCAGATTAGAATACAAATCCTTATTGCTGCATGTACTCGTAGATTATAAATAGACAGTAGTGAAAGATACATTCATGCATGTCAAGAAAACGATATTGGAACCATATAACTTGAAATGTGTCGAATTCGGAAAATATAAATGATATAACTTGAAATGTGTCGAATTCGGAATTATTTTCATCTCATATAAGGCTATGAATTTTTGGCTGCTAAACTGATTTTCGTTGCCAAGACGTTGGATAGGAATTACATCAGCACTATTGATGTCCTGACTGAAAATTAATATTTCAAACTGAAAATTTTCATTCACGAGCTAATATAATGGAAAATATCTTCTCAGTTAACCCCGTCTGAAAGCGAAATCTGTTTATACCGTATTTCTGGTTCAATGTGTTCCAACGTTGATAGATGATCCGCATTTACCCCTTCAAAAGAAGCTAAAATACATTTTCATATTATATCAGGTACTTTGAAATGCGATATGACATAGCTAAACCTTTTCGCACGTGCACGGAATAAATGAGATTATAAATAAATAATGGGGACGAGGCCGTTGTGTACCTCAACATGACACCTTTATAAATTAGCTCCAAAGCCCATAATACGAATCTTATAATGGTTCGATCTCTTTAAAGGAAATGGTTTTGTATTTTGTATAGCCTCCAGCGGTTTTTGATTAGATTATTGAAAATAGATTCTTTCCTTGTTGTATGATAAGGTTAATAAAATGTTCTTACAAAATTATGTTTCTTCCTTTTACAGAAGATTAAGACTTGCTTTTTTTCGCCTTTAATTTACGATAGGTAGGTCACTTTCAAAGCTTATAACGTAGTTATTTTTTTGAATTACAAATTGGGCTTTCCAGTACCCTCATGTAATAACATGCTAAACGCGGGTTAGATTCGACGTCAATGCGCGCGGCTCCGGTTGGAGTCTGCCTTCTTCTAGCCTAGGTTACTACTAGGATTTTTATGCCGAGTGATTGCCGTCTGACTTCCGCTACCCAGAAGGCAAGCTAGTAATCAATTAGACCTACCCAGAGGGCAAGCTAGTAATCAATTAGATTAGAACATTTTACCTATTATGAGTAACGATCATCAGGTGATTGTGATAACAACCGGGATCGACTGCTTTACGTGCCCTCTGAGGTACGGTGGGGAGTTCCACAAGGACCAGACCTAGGACCATATGTTCGTACAAATACAAACATCCGCTCCGAGCGGGAACGGTTGATAGCACATTCAGCACCACTACATCCTAACGGTGAATGAAGTATGAATGAAGGTAGAACGGTGATGCCCCACTAAATATACCGTCGAATCAGTCTAAAAGACCGTAATAACTAGATGGTGTCTAAATTTGAGACTCTACTTTACTTACCCGTAGAAAACAATAATATTCACCACGTCTTTTAAGAAAAACAGCATTTATTTGTCATAATTGTAATAAGCCTGTGTGCCTTTGCTACACAAAAAAACCGTAATGACTGTGTTAGAAGGTATTGCAGGTTTTTTATTTTGTTTGATTTATGTTATATTTATAATTTTTTATAAATTAATTGTGTTATAATTATATTTCTTTTAAAATTGCTTTTAAATAATGTTCAGTTTCGAAATATTGAGACTTAAAAGTAGATGTCATATTTTGTTTACAAAAAAGTTTCAATAAAAATCTACTAACCATAATCTAAAGTAAAAACTGATATAGTTATAAAACCAAATATAATAACAAATAAATATAACTAGTATTTTATTTTTAAAAGTCTTTTTTTTTCTTTTTAAAATCATATTTTTTTTCTTGGAGTCCTGAGGACTCCACCCGGTGAATTGTGCATGTATGAAGTCACCGGGTAAACTAAGGGTTAGATATTATATTGCACGAAACATTTGATACAAGCTATACCTCCGGGATATGACTTGTATTACCTTTTGATTTTTGCTTCGTTTCGACGCTTTCTTTAATTAACAAGTTATGATTATGAATGTTATCTAGGGGAAAATTATAAACACATAAAAATCATGAGATTATTTAAACAAGAAAATACACTTTACATTTGTAAGGGTAACATTTTACTTTATTAAATATATAATTACATTGCGTAAATAAACATTAAAATTAAATATTTTGTCAACAGTGTTAAAACGGAGCAAGTGCCAGGCGGTGCTGATAGCGTGCTCCGACTGGCACGCGCTTACAGCAGCGACGCTGGGAACTACACGTGCGCTGTGCGGGGAGCTAGGCCCCATACTGTTTCTGTGCACGTGCTCAACGGTAATTGAGTTTGTTTACCTTATCATTATTGGTAATAGAGTAAATAGCAACGACGCTGGGAACTATAAGTGCGCTGTGCGGGGAGCAAGGCCCCATACTGTGTCTGTGCACGTGCTCAACGGTAATTGAGATTGTTAACGTTATTATTATTATTTGTGTAAGTATAAACTGCATTTTAAAAATAGAGCAAAAGTCTGGCGGTGCTGACAGCGTGCTCTGACTAAGACGTGTGAATAGCAGCGACGCTGGGAACTACACGTGCGCTATGTGCACTGAGCTGCGCTAGACGCAAGGCCCCATACTGTGTCTGTGCATGTGCTCAATAGTAATAGAGTTTGCTTGACTTATCATTATTGGTAATAGAGTAAATAGCAGCGATGCTGGGAACTACACGAGCGTAGTGCGGGGAGCAAGGCCCCATGCTGTGTCTGTGCACGTGCTCAACGGTAATTTAGTTTATTATTAAACTTATAATCTACAGGTTGTCCTGAAAGTCAACGGTTATTTGAAGTGGAACAGTTCAAAACTGACCATACTTTGTCTGTGTATGCGTTTAATCCCAATTGTGTATATTTAGTTTACAATTATAAGAAGGCATAAATAATTAAAGCTCAATATTTAAATATTTTTCACTTCTTTAACGTTTTAAATTATTTATAGATTTTTATTAAATTAAAAAATATTACGTTCTTCGATATCATAAAACACTTAAGAGTCATTATACACCCAAAAGTTTTTTCCATAAATAGAAATTACCAGTATTGATTTTAAGGGATGAAAAAACCCCTATCTGAAATACGTTTGTAGTACGTTTTTTTTTTCTAATTCATGGATCGACGCGCGCATTGTTATTTTCGTATTTGTGTAGCGATTGAAATGTTTAGAAGCCTCCATTGAACTATTCGAGCATTTCGACTATCAAAAACCTGCGGTCAAATTACGCTAAAATTATCGCTATCGATTTCAGTACATTTTTATTAGTTAACTTGAAATCAATTCTAAAAATATATTTATATCGTGATTCTTTTAGCATAATTGGCTCTATGCAAATAATTTGTAACTTGATAATTGTAATAGGTAAATAGTTTTTTATCTATAGCTAGTATTCCGCACCGGTTGCAAGAAGTTATGCTAAAATGTGAGTGTTATTGTTGCATTCTAGTGATAAAAGAAGTTGAAAGAAGTTTTTTAGTTTATTAATTACATACATACTTTCAAATATACATACCGAAGTATAATATTAGGGTAGAAGTACAGATAACAAACTCCTCACAAATTATTAATCTTTTAAAAAATATTCCAGTTTTAGAAATATACAAAGTAATAATTCATTATCACAAACATCCGTTTAATTTCTAAAATTGTTACTCGTCTGGCCCTTTAATTAATTTAGTATATGATAAAGTGTTTAATGAACGATGTTTATTCCAATTAGTCTGAAATTTATTTAATGGATTTACCGATCCTGTTTCGATATTAAAATACAACGAAATCATTTGCTTTGATGAAACTTTAAACAGAGCAAGCAATTAAATATCAGCTTTAATAGATTATCCAATTATTTATGTCAACAATGATTGAAAAGTGTGAATATTTTATAGGTGACTATATAAATAGGCCAGCGAGTACCCCAGTATGGATGCCGAAAAGTAACTTTTGGCCTTTACAAGGGTCCATACAAAACTTATCAATATTTACTCGTGGTTCAGCAGACAGATAAATATTTAGAAAAATGGACGCACTGACAACTACTAACCAATTTATAATTTGAATTATCAAAATAGTTTCAATGTTATATAAACAAATATCTCTATCTTTATTGCATACAGGGCAAGGGAAAGACAAGTATAATTTATTCTTAACATTTTTGTGAGTCTAAATTTTGGAAGATCTTTTTTCCAAGGTCCATAGAGGCATTTTATAATTAAACAAATATTTTATATATATAATATAATAATAAAGTCTGAATTTCCACTTCGTGTCTTTGAGGATACATTCATTTATTTGATATACCCTGTTATATTTACTCTATAAAATATAATTACAATCAACGCAACGGACAAGGGGCTAACTCCGCTCTCCTTAAGCAAAGAGAACTGGCGCAAACCTGTAGTACTGAGTACTGAGAA
>DVXP01004164.1:0-10606 GCA_018235645.1 Junonia grisea
CCCACTGCTGGGCATAGACCTCTTCTCCTATTAGGAAGAAGGTATGGAGCTTAATCCACCACGCTGCTCAACTGCGGGTTGGTGGAGGTTAGTTCAAACTCTTTAACTAAACAAATCAATAATACCTAATATAACAAATTGTTTATTATGCCATATACAGACATACAGATACTTGTAAAATATTGTTTCCTAACGTTAAATAAAATGCTTTAACTATCGTAAGGTAAAATAATAAAGGCGCTAGTAAAGCATTAGCAGAGACCCTTTTCACAGAATTATCATCCAATTTACGGAAACCCTGCTTTACGTTGGATTAAAATGTTCAACGTATCCTAACCCAAAAGTTCTTGTTTACATTGATTTGTGGAAAACATGAGCCTTTACCTTTGCAAGGATATAGTATTATATTACTTTGAAGTATTTGTTTTGTGTTCTGAGCCAAAACTGAAGTATCTATTTGAGATGTAATAGGTACTAGCATAATTCTGAGACTTCTTCGACTTGATTTCTTATTTGCATATCTTTATTGTTTCATCTCGGACTTCCATCATAAAACGGTAAAACGGTAAATCAGTATTCAAGTCTAGAAGTACCTAAACTATAATATTCACAAATATTTTCATTTAACTCCGCCTTAGAACTTTTACATCATTGCCAGACAATTTTACGCTAACACAAGTTATGGAGAACAATTCCAAAGTTTATTAGTTTTATGTAATTATAGCGCAGTAAACAATGACTTTACTAATTCCTTCGATATTAAGTACATCCGAGTATGTTATAAATAATGAACTCCTGAGCAAATTATAACTAATGACGTCATAGATTCCCTCGTCCAGGCGAACAGGTGCGCGGGAGATAAAACGCTCCGAAATATCTATTGTTAACGATCGAGCCCCACATGGGGCAGCCTGACTTATAGCCTTAATGAGGGGCAAATTTAACTATCTAATATTCATGGAGGTGTATTCCTTGAAGATAAACAAAATTAACGCTAACTACTCTGATGACTATTTAAGCAAAAGTATTTTTTATACTTCTTAGCAACTTAAATTGATACGATTCCAATACTTTAATCATTATAAAATTGTGAAAAGCGTATTTGTATATTCCGCATTTCCAATATACTACACATAAAACCTTCAATAGTTTTATAGATACATTTGCTAGCTGTAGAGCTATGGGGATAATAAATTCATTGAAAAATGCATGTCGGACGGTACCTAGTGGCTTTAAATTATAACAAATGGCGCCATATATCACCCTGTCAGTTTCATAACAAGAAAACTGTCCTTATAATTTTATTACATAATTTCAGGACTTGTACGAGCGGCTGCGTATTAAAACTGAAAAAAACTATCATTTGCAGCTGCACTTGCAGCAATTTGTCCCAGTTTCGGCTATGAAGTGTTAATTTATTGCGAAAATGTAATTTCATTTCACTTTACTCATCGTGATGTAATGTACTGTGCTAGCTAATTTACTTGCATAAATAAAATGCAATGATGTTTAAATTAGGTTAGTACTAATATTATTGCTTTTTATGGCACCTGAGAAGTCTTTCGGACTGAAAAAATAATTTTCTTTGTTACGTATTACAAATACTTATGAGTATACAGTAACAAATTGTTATTTGACTAAGTATGTATCTTATTCGTGCATAAAGTATAAAAGAAATTGTAACTAAATATAAATACAAAACACATAAACAAAAAATATTACCAGTAATCAAACGCACGAACATATTATACTCACTCACTTCTACCTTATTGAGATTTATGTATCCATGTTTTGTTTTTCACATACGAAGGTTGTCGCTGATGTAAATATTTCTGCGTACATGAGCCTAATGTAACATTTGTCGACCCAAATCACACGGGGACACTCAATTTCCACGCTGAGCGGTTTCTGTCGAGGTTCCTGTGAAGTTTCCGAAGCATTAAGCACGAGGATTTTGATATTGAAAGATGGTAAAATGTTCCTTAATACTCACCATAGTTATATAAGGCATTTTTATGATTTGCTATTTTTTTAATTCAATAATCAACTTTTTCTCTGACGTTTGCAAAATTTTCTTAACATTAAATATATAATTAAAATTTGTGCACATACCTACATGCTATAGGTACTCGTACACGTATCATGCGAAAACTAAAAGAAATGTTGTTAAATTTAATCCTCATCAGCTTAATTACCTATATCAAATTCATGTTCAGGATTTCGGATATCAAGCACCTAATGAACCTTAAACATAATTTAATAACTGGTTAATCCTACATTTTGGTATTAAACATGTAAATCATTATATAACTATGTTGAGATCCGTAGAGTTACTAACACACAATATTATTAATCATATGCAGAAAGGTATTAAGTACCTATACCATTTTCTAAAATAATATGATATACCTACATTATTATTTAACTATACTATCAAACAAAAATCCAATTATTAACAAAGAATACTGCATGATAATGTAAAACAAAAGCAAAATTGGAAATCAGAATACCTTTCTAACACGTTGGAAAACATCACGCGTAGAAAATAATAAAAGAGAAACATGAAAAAACCTTTGAATCAACAACGAGCGTCACGTTCTCCTCAGTTTACATTAGGTATTGAGCTAAGAAAAGTAATCTTCAAGGGAAGACATGCCCCTTATTGACAAAACGTGTTTTTTGCTTCGGGAAAATATTAAAAATAATCCACGTTGAGAGGATTCCCTGTCGACAAGCTGTAAAGGATTTGGATGTATACAAACGAAAATAAGACAGTATTATTGTTTTTTTTTTCATGTAAATAAACAGACACCAAATCCTGTTTGTTATTTGTTTTTGATTATTTCTTTGATTCTCGTACTGAAAAGAAAGGGTTTTAATTTAGTTTGATTCAAGGAAGTAGGTAAACAGTTTAGCAATAACGTTATATATAATTAAAGTAGGTATTAAAATAACATTTGCGTGGAATATGATCAACTCAAGTTTATATGGCTTAAAAAAATCAATTCTAAATCTTGCGAATATTACTGGCATACAAGACCTTGATCGGGTTCTTTATATTAGGTATAGTATAGTACAGGCCGCGGGCGTGCTGCGAAAGCGATCCCGTAGCCTCTCCGTTTTCCGTGCTTTAGCGGCCATCACAGGGGGTTTTAGTGAGTGCAATCTCACATAACCCGACATCCACCCCAGGAGTCAGTTTTTTACCCTGCGTCAACAAAAAAAAAGAAGTATAGTATAGTAAGATGTGATATAACGACACACAAATGAAATACAAATTATGACAACATAATAATGTCTTTTTTATCCAAAAAGTCATTATTATGTTGTCATAATTTGTTAAAACATCTGAAGAATTTCTGTTATTATCAAAAATACGGCCTATACCTGTTACTAAAATTTTTACTTGTTCGAGAAAATAAACGAAACTAAATAAATGAATCAGTTAACTTGTTTAAAATAAACCGAAAAAGAAGGTTTATTATCTCCGGTCACACTATCATTCGATTAAGTTGGAAGTTGGAAGTAAAATAATTGCTCTCTGCAGTAAACACAAGCCTACTTAATTTCGTTTTGCCGACAACCGGAATCACGCTAACAAATAAACTACTGCTGGTATATTTGGCCGATTTCAACGTAACATTAAACATTTAAGAAATATTACCTACGTATAAGTATCCACTACTTTCTTGTTTAATTGATTATAATAAATTAACTTGTTTTGTCTGCGACTTCGTCCGCGCTTGTGATCATTGTGATCATCTTTGACTTTTTCGGAATAAAATATAGATTATGTCATAATCCAAGGTATATAAGTTGAAATGGAGACCCCATTTCAACTTTTAGCAAAATTGCTTTCAACCGCTTTGCCGTCAAAGAGTAGAAAACAGCCAAACATGCAAACATTTTGTTCTATTGTATTAGTAAGATAATATAGGATAGGGAATTAGATGTTATGAAATTGAACAATAAATATACAGGTAAATAAAAATATTACAATAACCCACACTACCTTTCGAATATCAAATAACAAATCCCAAAAAGCATCCATTAATATTAATTCAATAAAACTACATATTTGCAATACCACACGAATACTCTAACATCAAACTGTAATAACACATAAGGAGCGAATATGGAGCGATAAAACAAATCGTTAGCCCATCATCATTAAGCCGCAGTAATCATACACCGCGGCGCCACTGTGCCCGAGCCCCGCAGTGTCCTATTTAATAACTTGTTTACCCTAAATATGGGCTATCTGTTACAGGCAGTGATGAAACCCGATAGAGTTATTTATTACTAACTGCATTGGCGCCTGACAATTTTATAGGTTTTAATATTTCTTTTGCGGAATCCTAATTCGGTTTCTGAAATAAATGTAAGTCTATTTTACTACTTGCTTAAAACAGCTAACTGGCAAAGCATGTCCTGTAAAAATCGGACGAGCAATTCCGTATTATTATTTTTAGCTGGAACAAACAGAGAGAAACAGAAACATACAAAAAAGTTTTTAACTCACACATAGATAAGAAACTAATGCTCATAAATATACTTTCGGAGAAGGATATAAATATAATAAACATAGGTCGAAGTAATTAGTCCTATAACGGTGTGACAAAAGAAAGATTAATAGAAATTGCTAAGCATTAAAGGTTATTTACATTAGTTATAAACTAACTCTTTACCTTTAAGCATACTTTTTTTTGTTGACGCAGGGTAAATCGTCATAGATACCCCACTCCTGGGAGGAAGTCGAGTAATGTGAGATTGCACTTACTAAGAACCCCTGTGATGGCCGCCGCACAATGAATTAGTTATTAAAACGGTTAGATCTACATGAAAATATATACGAGTATGTACCTATATATAGTACAAAAGAAGCTTATGTGAATGTACATTATTTATTCGGAAAAACACAATATAAATGTTCCAACAATAAGAGACCGGACCCACATAGGTATACTTTTATACGAGATTTTCTTCAAAGCATCCGGTAGGAATTCTTTCAACGAGGAGGACCGGGAGATTTATTCCCTTAAGAGGATAATTTTATTACAATTTATGTTGAAACCTGAAGAAAATACTAGTTTCTTTCTGTTATATTTCTTCTTTGTAAACAAGGGATAATATTTTAAAAACTACTACTATAAATTTTTACATAATGTCAACATAAAAAGAAACGCTGTATGCTATACCTATGTACAAAGTTAACATCGGAACTACTGAATATATTTTTAAAATTTAGGTTTGTATAAAAGACTCATTTACAATATAATGTAAGTTCGGATGTTGTTAGGCTTGTACTTTACTCATATTTCGTCATCGAAAGTCAATCAGTCCACAGCTGGACATAAGCCTCCCCACATTTGCCAAACATCCCGGTCCTCCGCAACCCTCATCCACCCCGCTCCGGCAACCGCGCGTATTTCGTCAGTCGAGCTGGCCGCAGGGTGACCTATACAAAATTTTAACATAAAAGCGTATAAAGCCACGAGCAAAAACTAGTAACTCATTCTATTGATACCGCATACAGCATGTCGGTAGGTGCTAAGAGTTCGTTCGAAATTGCTAACGATATATTTTTCTCAACAACCTAGTGCTCGTATATAAACAGCTCTAGAGCGAACGCTTGCAATCCACGAAGAAAGTAATATATTTTGTTTATTAAATTGCTTATTGTGAAAAATGTGCTCACGGTAGGGTTGCCATCTCGACAGTGTCGTATTATCCATAAGGCACTTTAGGCCAGTGCCCAGGGGCCCAGCACTCCCGATTAAATGAAAAAAAAATATATATAAAAGATTATTTTTATGCAACAAAACTCAAAGCACCTCAAAACTTAGCCTTATATTATATGCACAATTGTCAATTTTTTTTAGTGTAAATAAGGGTGGGAAAATGCAATGATATGGCTGAAGTCTGTTGTTGATTATGATGGTACGTTGAATCTATGTATTTTGTAATATAGGAAAATGTCTAAATTGCATTGATGTGGTATGAAAAACGGGGGATGTAACGAGTTGTGCCTAGGGGCTCCGAGCATCCGTCATCATCATCAGCATCCGGTCCTGCATCTCGAAACTGAAAAAACTAGGATTGGAAGTCGAGAGCCCAGGAAAAATTAAGACAAAAACCATGACATTACTTTATAACTTTATTTAAACTTATACTTATTTGTTAAAAAACGAAGGCATTGCTTAAACACTATCACGAAGAGCACCGAACAACCCAAAAACCCGAACATGTCCTGGGAAAAGAGGACGGTTGGCAACCCTTCCTAACAGTAACAAATACCTCGCTGAAATTGACTAATCAATCCTTACACGTTTGAGCACATTTGCGCGTCTGGTACCTAATATTTCATTTATTTTGTACATATCAAAGTCTAGATCTGTGGAGGTTAGAAACGTCTTTATGCTGTAACTCTATCTCTTTAAATGGGGAATAGGAATGAGACCTTTGCCCAGCAGTGGACATGTAAAGGCTATTACTTTACTTTTACACGATAATATATCAATGGATACACTCACTAATAAATCACATAGTTTAAAGTATTCATTTAAAAACATAATTTTACGTTTAATAAAGATCTAAGTAGATATATCTCCACAATTTAGCCATAATATAAACGACGTTCCTCTTAAACACAGCTCCGTTTTTCGCAAACAAAAGAGTTAAATACCCGAAATGATAGCGGCTATTAACCACAGTCCAGCATTATAGACAGATATCCTTTTTGAAAACATCTTAAATACAATCTTCACAAATAAAATGTACCAGTAAAAATTACTACGCCTATATTAACTTCTTGCTTGCTTCCTCCAGTTTTTTAAATCGCCTCAGCTAAGATAGCCCATATTTAAATTATAGGGGTGGTTTAATGGCCTTTAAAAACGTGATGCCATGATGAAGTCATCTCCGAAATTAAGTGAAATTAAAGCAACATGGCGATATTTTATGAATAAATTATGCGGAACACGGAGATAATGCTATCATTAAAAAGGCATTTACAATATTTTGTTTTAATATTACTTTTAATGTTCGCATTACAGAAGAGATACTTTTAAAACGAGAAGTAGAATTTATTAAAGAAACAAAAAGTATTAAACTGTTAATAATTACATAAACATACAAAAGGAAAAACTTTATGCATCTACTGTACGCTCTTTCTTGCACGTGCTATGGTTGGCTGGTAGATAAGGCTATATAGCTTTAAGCCCGCCTTTTGTAATAGTTGTGCAATAAAGTGAATAAATAAAAATAAATAAACTAAGAGTTGGGGACTTTTCATACTATTATTTTCATCTCGGGAATAGTTAGTGTGATTCATTAAACAATGAGTGAAAACTTGGGTCACCGTTTCGAACAAAGTCCGCTGAATAGTTATATCCCTGAAGAATAGCCCGGAGTGAATCTTAAAGATGTTTTAAATGAATTCTCCACTCTTGTGTAAACTAGTTTTTGAGTTCTTCAGAAGATTTGTTTTTCAAAGCTTCTTGTTTGTAACTAAAGCACTTCGTCAAATTGAATTTATCTATAGAGACGTCTATAAGCGAACCTCTGTCTAACAATCTGAAGTGTTTGCGGGGTGCTCTGTAAATAAATGTGAAAAAACTTTGTAAGGTGTTTTTGTGTTTAATGATGTTGTGTGCAATGAAATGTTAATCAATTCATTCTTTGAAACAATATATTTTCTTTATGTCCTATTTAATGCAATTAAAAATTATATTAACAATTAATATGGTGATATTGTTTATAGGTGAGATAAAAATTACCAATGAAAATGATAGCTGTTAAACAATAAATTGTATTAGCGACTTCATGACGATCAGCTCAAAAACGTGCTGTAGTCAGTGAAATTATGACATCTTCACAATTGTTAAACATAATAGTAACTATTAATTTCGTATTAAAATAGTTTTGTAAAATTAGACAATATTATAAAGTCTTTGAGAATGTGGCCAGCAACTTGAAGGAGACATGTTCTCGTGCGATATAATTATCGTCTAAAAGCGGGCTTTGAAATTCAACTCTGAAGGCGGCTTACGAGGGCCCGAACGTAATCTATTCCGAACCTAAAACACTATGAGAGCAGGAAATCTAAGTCAAAAACCTTCTCTTTGGTAACCGAGTTCAGGACTAAAAGATGATTATTAAGGGACCAACTTAATCTCAAAGATCCCTATCCTTTCAAATAGCCTACAAGCATTTTTGAAATAGCTCTCAAACGCCAATGTGGCTGGCACAAAAGGCTCCTTTCTTCGTCTTTCGTTCGCCGCAGCGTTAAGTAGGCTAGATCATTTCCTTTATCCCGGTGAGCGCTGCAGTATATTAACATTCCTGGGATAACCTTAAGGAATATTAATATTACGATAAAAGGCTTGTTATAATGCGCTATGGAATTCCTGAAAGCTATAAATTGTTATGAAATGTTTGAGATTAAATCATGATCTCATTTAAAATATAGGATTTTTAAAAGATACAAATATAGCAAGAATTATTGCTAATCATAAAATAAGTTGTTTTAAAATATAATGGAGCAGATAATTTTTTCGTGGTTGTCTCAGGACAATGTCTCTATGTATGAAAAGCTCTATGTCTCAGGATTTTTAAGCGATCAATATACATTCAAATAAAACGGTAACTTACATTTTTAAAGCCATATTTGTTTCCAGAAATATTGTGTTTCAATTTATATTTTTTCAAAATTAATGCTTGTCTCAGTATCTAATAAAATAGGAGCAATTGCTTCAACTGCATTCTTTCTGGATATGTGCCAAGTAGTAACATTCCAATACCTACCCAATAATGACCAAAGCCTTCTTCTATTGGAGAGAAAACTTCAGATCTTAATCCCTCGTACTAAATAATTAAATCTTAACGATCTTTTTTTACAAAAAGCTATCTAAATTATAATAAAATGGTAATAAATAAAATAACCTACGTTTTAGAATTTTTTAAAGATAATAAATAGTCTGTTAAAGACGTCTTTATAGTAGCTTTGCCCCCTTTTACCACTTGAGTAGTAAAATTTCATATAACACTTACACAGTGGATACTAGAAAAAAATATTCTTGCGATAATTTCAAGTCTCTAGGTCTAGGTAACTCCCTAAACTCCGGTTCCAGAAATATCATATTGAGTTACTACTATATACATAATATGTATATTTATATAATATCTCTTTGTATTTATATGTAACTATTAAACATAGATAATATTTATGATACTCATTTTTCGAAAGGAAAATGCCAGAGTAGGTAATATAGAAAATAAATGTTTTCGCTAGTAATATCATCTTCAATGAAGGGTAACCGAATGTTATGTGAATAGGGAACGACCCCTCATTGTCTGCTGCACAGATTCACTATTTCATTTATAGATATTGTAGTTATCTTCTCGATATACAATTAATCTAATGCCGTAGATACATTTATTAAATTTACAAATAATATAAAACATTTATTTGCAATTTATGGTTGTAGTCATGTGTGAAGAACACATGACTACAACCATAAATTGCAAATCGATCTTAAAAATATTTTTACTCGTAATGTAACTTTTAACAAAACCTAAAATAATTATCTAAATACGGGTATATTGCAATCGGAAAGCTTTCAATAGGTGTTAAACGTGCTGAAAAAAAGAAATTAAAGGGTCGTTGTAATAGGATATTTTAGCCGTCACATGTAATTCATTTCTATTGCATTTAACAGCTGAAACTAAGAAATTATATTTAGAATATAATTTTATTTCATATAACAAAATTTTCCTAGGCGCCGCCCCCTGGCAGGATTACTTTCGCGCAGTGCAAGGTTAAGTACCATCCGACATCATCTACTCGTATTTACCATGGTATGCAAGATATAATATTTGATTAAAGTCGATGCACAAAGCACCAAAGTATGTTGTAAGGCATAGTTACAATAAAAAGTCATTGCAATCTTCATACATGCCTCATTTACTTTACTACCAGTAAACTTGATACAAAATATTATATGACGATGACGTTAAAAATATATTAAAAATCATAGATTACTTTACGTTATATCGTTTGACGTCAAAGTGACAAGGCTTTACGGAGTTTAAATGACGTCATAAAACACCAGTCCACTCTGACTAAGGCTCTATATTCAGTGAATAGGCGACAGGCAGCACTTTCTCGTTGCATAGTTTTCATACAAATATTATTTTATACAAATATCAGAATTGGATTAGGAACAGGTTTATAAATAAATAAGATCTTTCTAGAATTAAATAAACTTATGAATTTATTGATCAAGTCGTTTTTTCCAATGCGGAGTCATTTGACAACTTTACCTTAATAACATAGTTCATAAATTTATTTTTCTATTTACTCATTAGGAAATGCATTCAAAATAATGAACCTTTTAATGATTTTCTTAACAAACTTAATCTACATTATATAACTAATTTCTTAGTCAGTACAGATGATACCTGTCTCAAGCTGAAACACAGATTTCTAGCAATGACAGCAAATACCTATAATATTTATCCAATACATTCTAAATTGCACTGTAAAATTTGTGTTATTTTCATACTACTGATGAAACTGCATGAAATGTGCTTCATCAAAAGCTAT
>DVXP01004165.1:0-10605 GCA_018235645.1 Junonia grisea
AAGGATCGCAATATGTATAGTGTGCGTGTTAGAAAGGGATGGGAACAGGAAGTTATTGCGAGTGGCGGTTTTTTAAATATGATATTTTTTAGTCAAAATAAATCCCTTTTAATTTAATACTAAACATAGAAAAAGATTATTTTTAGCTTTTCAGTTTACTTTTGAAGTAGGTTTAATTTTTTTTGTGAAAAAGTTATTATTTAATTAGATATTCAGTCTTAAGCGCCTAACAATTTTCACGCTGTTCTGTATTTTCCGTTTTTTTTTTTATGAAACGTGTTTGTAGAACATCTTCAATTAATAATTTCAGATCAGGCGTCAATAGCTTATTATAAAAAATAGATATTTATAGATACGATTTGATAATAGGACTAAAAGGGAATTGTAGGATTAGGCTGGTATTAGCACACCATCTGTGAGCGCGGCGAGCGTAAATAAATAATATCCGAACAAAATTGGTGGGTGGGTTAGCAGGCGTGTCACGTGCGCTCCGCTGACGCACTTTTATTACATTCCTCGAATAAATATCTTCGCAACGGAAAGCCTTCGGTCCTCTGCCGCTTTAAACATCATTCTCCGAGTGTATTGCCCGATACACCTTTGGCATGCAAATAGACAGCTTTTTCAACGACTTAAAAATTGATTTTATCAATTCTATCTAATATGTACCTATAATTACTAGGTTTTGCCCGCGGTTATGCTCGATCGCTCGAGGATGTCGTTTATCGCTCTGGGTGAGAAAATAACAATATGAGGTTTTATCATCAAGATCAACCATGTGACAGTAATATATTACTTCTTCAAAACAATTTCATATACAAAATTTAGAAAAAAATAAATATTTTGAAATAATTATGTTTTTATATACCTAGTACAGTTCACGACATTTAGACACTAGCCTTACTTTTACTCGTACCTGTACGTCATATTATAAACAACACAAGTTGACATGGTACACCATTGGTATAACAAATTTTTCTTTTTATTTTCACGAAGTTTTGCGTAAATTTTGTATCCATAGCTTATAAAAAAACGTGATAAAAATTTCAAATATGAACCTAGCGACGTATTGTTATTGACTCTACCAAAAAATTTCGGTATTTTTTTAGTTACCAACCGAATTTTAATGGATGCAAACTTGTTTAGATATACCATAATATACCACGAACGGCTCTAAAAATTTTAATGAAATTTGTTATATGGTGGTTTTCGGGTACAAAAAATCGTTTTAGCGTAGTTTCTATTCGTAGAAACACATGTTTTTGAGTTTTTAACAAAAAAAGGAAACCTTCTATCGAAGCTCAGTTGCCCAGGTACTATTTATGAATAATAAGTAAACAATTTCATTATGAATCTGATCCTGTCCACTGATCCACTTACCGTCTCCTTGTAACAAGGTGATCATTAAAATTCACCTCCTCAAGATAGCGCCATGAATGTCATTCCCCAAGGTCGAAAATTTAAAATAACATAATTTTCAACAACCTAAGTATATACTATTCTGGAAGAGGCCGCGGACGTGTAGCGAAAGCGATCCCGTAGCCTCTCCGTTTTCCGTGCTGTGGCGGCCATCGCACGGGGTTTTTGTGGGTGCAATCTCACATAACCCGACATCCCC
The DNA here is from genome assembly GCA_018235645.1 of Junonia grisea. Taxonomy (NCBI): domain Eukaryota; kingdom Metazoa; phylum Arthropoda; class Insecta; order Lepidoptera; family Nymphalidae; genus Junonia; species Junonia grisea. The sequence continues at coordinate 1,619 of DVXP01004165.1, forward strand.
CCCAGGAGTCGGGTATCTATGAAGATTTACCCTGCGTCAACAAAAAAAAAGTAAATACTATTTTAATATCGTTTTACTTATACGAAAGTCACTTTGTTTCGCTTTCACACTGTAACCACAGAACCGATTGCGAAGAAATTTCGATGCAAAGTTAGACTCCCAGGTTAAATAAAAGGATTCCCGGTAAATTAATCCATTACACAGCAGCAGCGTTTTCTTACCTATAGTGATTAACAACATCTATTATGGGCGGATTCGCAGGCAAATGATAGTCTTATATCTTAAACCTCAAGGATCCTATCTATATGTATAGGTAATTTGCAAAGGGGATATATTTTAGGTTAAACGTATTAGATATAAAGCTATTAAGTAATGAAACTGTGACTAAAAAAACTTATCTTATTTTTTCTGTGCACTAACAATTGTACATTAAACTGTTTTAAAATTGCCTTTGTTTTAGCTTCTTGCAGCTATTTATAGTTTTTAATGAGCATTTTATAACTAACTGTAACTTAGAGGTGTAAATAGAACAATACGTAGAGAAGTTTAGTTCAAGACTACTTACTTCTTATGTTCTTTATCTAGTACCTACGGTTATCTTTTGACTTCCTAACAAGTGACTTAAAATATGAAATAAGAATATAATACTTACGTACAAAAGTAATTATTAAGATCGGTCATTGGTTTTTATTTTTTGAATAGGTTATACAGGTGCATAATTATGCACGTTAAGTAATTAGATACATTTTAATTATTTATGGAGGAACTTTATTGGACACTAAATAACAAAAGCGTTTACTTACATCAAATTAGGTGTTTATTATTTAAATAGTGTAGATAACATAACAACAGTTAACACTCGTTATTTATTAATAGGTATAAATCGATAGGTACTTTTTCAGTGACCTAATATCTATTATCTAGTATTTATTTATGGAATAGGACGGCAAACGTGCTGACAGATCACCTGATGGTAAGTTAATGCTGTCGCCGGCCTTTTAGGGAGCATGGAAGGGGAATGGATGGTTAATTAATGGGGAAGGGGTGGGGAATTGGGCCTCCGGTACCCTCACTCACACGAAACACGACGCAAGCGTCATTTCACGCCGGTTTTCTGTGAGGCCGTGGTATCACTCCGGTCGAGCCGGTCCATTCGTTCAAATGCATAGCTCTCCCACGCTAATATACCCACGGTAGTATACAGAATACTAGATCTTGTTTGTTTTCCTATTGTAAGAACATACCAACAAACATAGCATAGCTGAGAACATTAATTTCATTAATGCACCGGTTGAATATTAGCCAACGCAGAGTCATCGAGACGACAAACTTTAATGATATGAGCTACAGGCAGTCGTATTATATTAAATTATTCCGAAAACAACAATATAAATAGGTTTATAATTATCGACTGTATTATCGATGTAATAACACACTAATTCTTTAATGCGGATTTTGTTTATCTAGATATACATCCGCAACTAAATTTTAAGGAAAACGTTCGGAAAAATAGTCGTAGTTGGTTTACCTATTCAAGAGTACAACGAACACGAATAAAACGCTAATGCGTAGTTGATATTCCACTATAAAAAATCAGCACGTAATGTAATAAAAATTATTATAATTTTTATAAAGTGGACGTCTATGTGAATTTCTATTGTTGCGACTGTTATTATACGCATGTCTCAGTCTAAGGTCCTTGTCGTGCATAGAACGTGTGGTGTACTCATAATACAGAGCTACCGCTAGCTACCCACGTTATCATTATATTGCGCAACTTGTTTCTCCATATCTACCCATTTATTTGTAAACTAACACAAACCACTAACCTACATTTTACTATTTGAAGTAACAGTTGTTTTTCTGCTTACTTTTAATTAGTTTCATTATCTATTTTTTTACTGTAATACTGTATTTATGTTATTAATTAATCTTATCTGTACTAAAGACTGTTATTGAGGAAATAAAGGAATATAAAGTTTTGAGTGGCGCTATACGCGTTGTATCGAAAGAGCGATTAGGAGCGGATGTGCGAAAACGTTGTAATCAACATTAGTGATAATAAGCTGTGTGAACGTGAATGAACAACAACAATAACACGCGGGCGCACCATGTGAGGCGGCCATTGATATCTTCATTCAGAGACCGGAAACATAAATCAACGTAGTGCGACGTTACGCCTCGGAATTACCCGCATACTTTTAAACTTTACCGATTCGAACTTAATCATTCTTTTCACAGCATATTCATTATTAAACGTACAAATTAATCATTACGTCTTTGATGTATTATATTACTTATATAATGAAAGTAATTCCGTACGCTACAATCCGCATTCACGGCAAATCGTTTGAGGAAAAGTTAAAGTTTAATACCTACATATTTCTTAGAAATCGATCTGTAATAGAAAGCGTTTGTCCAAGTGAATGTGCCTATACCTTCCGATTCAAAGTATTACGTTTGCAAATAATTATAAAAAAGAATAAGGTCATATCATTTGATTTTGTTTTATTAAATTATCTGCCTATGAAAAAAACAAGTGTACCTACTTATAATAAAACTAGGTAATACCATTAATTAAATGCAATATTAAGTAAAATTATAGAACATTGTACCATTCGTCCCTCGCTAAAGTATCGTGTGTGTAGCCAGAAGGAAATGATAATATTAATCGTTTGTCTGCGATCTTGATTCAAAACGAACGATCACGGTCGTTTCGGTTATAAACATATTATGTAATCCTCCAAGAATGCATTGTCCTAGTTGCGGGGCGCGTGATCATCTGTGAGAATGTTTACGTTTATCGGACATCCGGGACCGCAGACGTAATTGCAAACGCATTGTGCACGTGACGTCGCGTCAGTGCATTCGAGTTGTCCGAGTCGGTATCTAAATGTAGTGGAGCGACGCCAATTATCAGTAGACAAGCAGCTCTATTTGCAGTGAAAGTGCAATGAGTCAGACCGCAGCGCAGTTTGCGTCGTCGGAAATAGACCGGCGACGCACACGCGCCCACACTTGCGTACAGTTTTGACGCTTATTGCGATCGCGATAAAATCTATTATCTGTAGCTAGACGACATCTATCGCGAATGCTATCGACTGGACTATTTTGTACACATTCATTAATAAATTTAGATTCTTTGATAGCTGTTCATATTTCCTGTTAAACAAAATTATAATATATGAATTTTGATTTTTCTCTTTAATATGTTTTAGAAACTACATTTTTTCAAACTATTCATTTCATTTTAGCATAGACATGCATTTACAAATATACCACTACTTTCCACTCCATCACCTTCACATACCATTCATTTTAGCACATCGAGAACACATAATTCACTATCAATTTCAAATATTTCTAGGTTACCGGAACTACAGTTCAGTAAACACGCCAAAGGCAAACTACACACGTAAAAAAAATCCATTTTAAATATAACTATGCTCTCAAGTATTTTAAAAGGACGCTAATGCGACATATTGAATCGAAACATTTTAAAATTTCGATTCAAAATATATTTATGTATCAATTGTTTGTTGATTATATTTAATATTGATAAAAACTATTAACAAACTTCCATGAGTCGTAAACAATGCCGTTCGTTTATTTATTTCATCTTAGTCAGTGTTTAATTAGTGACGTCCATAATACGCAGTAGTGATGTTAAGATAACATAGGTTATTAAACAAGCATAAACTATAACAATATCACTTTAAATTATGAAATCAAACAAGCGGCGCTCACGATGTATCGTCGCCTTTCGGTTGTGTAACAATCGAGTAGCTAGTAATTCCCGCGAGTACGCCAAGTGTATGTTTATCGGTCAGAATGCACTGACGCCATGTGCATCATTGCACTACACGCTCGTACTCGTACCTACTACGCTATGCCGCATGACGCAACTTGTTTATCTGACAAACATCAGCGAGCGAGCTCAATGACTATAATTTTACAAAATTACCGTAAGCGTAACGGTGATGTGTAATTCATCATTGACTACGTTCTAATTATTAATTCTTTTAACGAACCATCGAAGACTAACTTTTTCTACGCAGTTTCTTTTTAGGTTAGACACGAAAATGTGCTAAAATTTTCATCATGTTTGCCTTATTTAGCGAAACGGTTCCATAGTACAGGGCAGGAGGGCGCGGGCGGGGAGAAGGCTGTAGTAACGACGTAGTAAGCGCGGGGAGTGGGGGGAGAAGAGACGGGGCTCGTAGCGTTCAATATTCTGTTTCGCCATTACAGTGTAGTGTTGTACTTTATGTTGCATCGAGGTTGTCGATAGATTTATGTTTTAATGGAATTCATTATGTTATAACATTGTTGCTTTATCATTTAATCACCTCTGTCGATCACACCTACGTATATTTTGAATTTATCGTTATTATTGTTATTATTTTAATACATAAAATATGTAGGTATATTATACTTAAAAATAATTCAATATGCAACGGAGCAATTTTATAAAGCCATATAAACAAAATAATTTAACTAAAAAAATTAAAATATAAACGTTAACAAAACACGCAAATGACACATTCAACGAATATAAACGTTCTTCCGACTTTCATTTTGTAAAGCAAGTTAATCATCGCGTCACTAGTACCTGTAAGGAGTACAATAACATTCCATTCTCTATAAATATCCGCTGGGCTGAGTGACCGCGGCTGGCGGGGCGCGGGCGGCTGCGGAGTTCATTTGCATTGCAATGCATCCACTCATCCGCCGGCCGCTCCGCCTGCGGACGACCGGCCTACTACCTATGCCTCGTAGAAACGCGACTGTCAAAATGACCGCTACCCGGATATGTGTATAATATGCTTAGAAATGTTACGAACGAAGTCGGTTCTCACGGAATACACTAGCATATTTTAGTTTGGGAAAATAATTTTAATGGCTATTTACATTTCTCTTTAATGGAAATTAATTTTTAATTGGCATACTCAGATGAATGATTTTACTGCAAAACGATATTTTACGAGAATTGCAAGCGGATATTATTCACCGGCCATAAAAGGAAAACACGTTTAATCAAAACAGTTTACACACATGTATATTGTGTACACACAATGAAGATATAACATTCATTCACAATCGCGATATCCTTCATAAACATTTTACAAATACGTAGTCACGCTTGACTCATTGATTGTTTTTGTTTAAACTTTGCTTTGTGCAGATGGTTTTGATGATTGTTAGATAGTTCTCATATAAATCATTTTATTTTCAGTATTTACCTATCTAACAATGATAAATAGTTTTGACAGAAGATTCGCGCAAAGCTGCTCTTGAATTTGATTTATAATATAAAAATACCTTAAAAACAAAATACCAATTATATGTATAAACGTTACATTAATTTATAGAGTAGAACAATGTTACATTTAATATCGACATCAAAGCGTGTTTTAACGGTGAAACAAAGATAAAGTATTCTTTCTTATTACTGATTGTTTGTGCAGGCCGCCATTTTGCCACAACCTCCCGCGCTTTTACCGCACATGCGCAATGCGTGCGTCCAAGCCCTGCTTCCTTTTCTGTGCGTACTGCGTACTAACCTCCGACATCAACTACGCAATACCGCGGCCTTGCATCCATCTCTCATCTATGTTTATGTACTTACTTAGTCGTTATCAGCGATCGAATGAAACTTGAACCTTTATATTGTGTTCTCTTTACTATATGTTTTCATTGTTTACAACAATATGTAAACTTATAGGTCTCGTATTGCATTCTAATAGAGGAATTAGAGAATATTAAGATTTGTGATAAATATAAATTTTGATGACATTTTAGAATTTCTACAATGTTAGATTATAGCTTCAAATATAAGTTATTTTGATTAATACATTTTATTTAAGATAACTGTACCACGCTTGTTATCGAGGTATATTGTATTTGTACGTTTACTTCTTTGTATATCTCTGAGTCGTAATGTGATTTTTATACCGTGTAGTTAATTAGGTACCCTTCCGCAAATAAAGAGCTGTAATTAAAATTATAAACATTAAGATTTTTCATTCGACAACTAAAGACGCACTATGTACGATAATGATTTCATTGAAACACAAGAGCAAAAAGTGTTATACTATAAAAATCATGCAATTGTTATGAAACTAGGCACCTGTCCAAACTCCGATGCGCCAAACGGAAACTTCCTATCATGATTATTCAACACTTTGATTTTTTAAAGTCTCTTTATATGAAGTGATCTTAAAATAATATGAATTAAATTATACTGCTTCCATAATGCGATAAACCTGCGTAATTAACAAACTAACATGTAGGTATCTAGTAATTTGTTCATTATTAATATGTAAATGTATATATTTTATAGCGGCCATAAAAATTTATGTTTCATTAAAATGTTTATTTGTGCGTCACTAAGGTCTATAAACACACGTAGAAATAAGATGCCCTAGCCAGAAAAGAACCCGTTGACCATTAATACTTCGAGTGATTGTATGTTAATAGTATCAAGAAAGAAAGAAAAATATGAAAAGCCGGTTTTCTCATGCGTTTGTGGAGTTTTGATAGTAAGATTAAGCGTAAGACTTGAAACTATATGTATCTATATATCCTAAGTAAAAAAGCATGTATATAAGAAAGTATTATTTTATAATTATTGGTCTTGTTGCTATTAAATTGCTTCACGGGAATCCATTAGCGCGTAATCGACGGTGTTAAGAAAACAATAACAAATAAATTGATGCTTATTAAGCTTAATCATTTCTATTGACGAGATGTTGTTTTCTATCCGGAAATACCAGACATATTTGTGTCACTAGTGGAATAGTAGTTATAAAGTATTTGTGTGCCTCACGTTCCGTTTGCTTAATTTGCCAGAGTAGGTAATTTTTTTTTTTATATTTTATATTCTATTCTTAGCTCACTCAATACTGTGTCAAGATTTTTCTTGTAATCGGACTTATAATTTTTAAGACTTATAATTATGAAGTTTTTAGTCTATATTAAGCGCAAATTCAAGTAGCATTTTTATAACAATGCAGTTATTCAGAATTTTTTACTATTTAATAACTAGATCTATATTGCATCTTTGTTCCTTGCAATCAAACTCCCGATTTTCATGAATAAATATAAATTAAGTTTAAATAATTTAACTAATTTTTTATACCTAAGAACTGTTCTTATTAATAAATTTTAATAAAACGTAATCGCAGCCGATAAAGTTGTCAATGTTACACAAGGTTTAAATGTTTTCTTTGTAAACATATGTACCAAGCCGTACCTATTTATTGATGAATTTATTACAAGTGTTAATGATTGTTTAAATTAATATTTATTAAATCCACGTTGATATTCAGGTTTATTAATAGCTGATATTGTTTAGTGGCTAACAAATGTCTGTCACTAATGTTAGTAGTGGGTTCAAACTCCAAATGATGAGTTTACAAGTAGTGCTTTACTCTCGACATACTCGTAGAACTTTAGACAATTTTAAAGATAACTTTGAGAGGAAACCTACAAATGTGAGAAACTCTGATACATTTATGACACTTATAACACACACAGAACAGAATCAGCTTAAGGTTCTCCTTAATTGGATAGGATGCTTTTGCCCACCAGTAAGATATTTACGGCCTCTTTTAGACATCACAATATTTATTTATTGGTTTTGTATCATATAAAAGGAATTTATTACTTATAAACTTTAGTACTTAGACGGTTAAATCTAGGAATTGCGGAAAATACAATACATACTTTGTTATCTATTTATAATCATAAACTAGGTAACGATAAATGTTCATGAGCCATTATTTATTAAGGATAAAAACCATAAAAATTCCTCTTCTTCTTCTTTAGATACATGCTGGTACAGTTACCACTGACCTCATATTAAAACAATTCTCTTGTTGCAGTATGTCCGTCAATCGACATAAGGAACAACCCCGAGCACATGGAGAAACTGCGCGAGTGCCGGGTGATAGAGGGCCACCTGAGCATCGTGCTCATCGAACGGGCGAACACCTCCTCGTTCGAGAACGTGAGCTTCCCCGAGCTCAGGGAGGTCACCGGCTACATATTGATATACAGGTACTTGAACATCATTATATCCGTCAATCGGCATAAGGAACAACCCCGATTGCGCGAGTGCCGGGTGATAGAGGGCCACGTGGGCATCGATTCCATTGACATTAGAAATCAAATTTATTTGTGATGGCTATTTTTTAAATAAAAAACATTTGTTATTTGCTTTTCCATATGTGTTTGAGTGAATAGAATGTTTGTAAGTGAATGTATATTATAGCAAAATATAGAGATATATGTATGTTCTAATACCTTGAATGCGTGTATGCATGCATGAATTCATCATCCATGCTAACAAACTCTTGTATTTATTTAGATATGTAACAACTTAATCATTATGTATAATACGATTAATCTAAATATGCATTGTATACAGATTATAATATGTAGAGTATACAAGGACTGTTTTATAAACTGTACATTTCAATACAATAGGATAGTTTAGGTTTATTAAAATAAATATCGTAATAAAATATTAATATTTATAAGATACCAATGTACTCGTTTATTACATTTGCATTTCTTTTAAGTTGTATTTTATTAGAGAAAAATAGACGATCCATCTAATGATTGAACCATTTTTGTTTTTTTAGGAACTATTGATTCTTAAACTTATCGCACCCCCGGTGCGACACTGTCACTTATGCGAAAATGTAGTTTTTCAGGAGAAGCATTTAAAACTTTGACACCTCACAAAGCAATGACGTTAGGAGTTGGGAGATATGGGCGAGATGAGTTGCTTAAACTAAAACATCAACTTTTAACTTTAACTTAAGATAAATTATTATCTATAAATATTATTAAAATATACTTTACAATTATTTTAAACTTCAACCCTTCAGAAGTAACGTTGTGGATAGGGTTGCCAACCGTACTATAATATATAGTATTGTACTATATTTCGGGTCTGCGTACTATATACTGTTGAAGAA